>JAYMSW010002018.1:0-14713 GCA_036897725.1 Erodium texanum | reverse complement strand
GAAAACAGGTAACAATTCTGATTTATCCTTTTAATTGGTTAATCGAAATACATGGATCCGAGGTTAGGACTCAATCTGTTGTGGTTGGAACAGTACCTCAGTTCATCACCTCATGGAACACCATTACCAACGACAGATCAAGCAAAAGGGACTGAAACGAAACCCTAATTGCTTCCTTTTGGTTCATATGGTTATCCAGAAACGATTGTGCCTTCGAACGACCTCTTCAGTTAGTCTGCACAACTCCTTTGAAGATCCAAAGTCTCACCTTCACACTGATCAAAGCAAATTCGAACTAAAGTTTCACACTAGACTTTCACTTATGGACAACCAATCCAAGGAAATTCGTCCTCCTCACCAACAGGCCGCAAGTTTAGTTTTTCCTTTTCTAGATCCTAATTCCTCTCACTTTGTTCCCTTGTAATGTGTAACCTCCGAGGGTTATTTTGCGTGTTTCCCTTTCTAAATTGTCTGTTTGGACAATAGGCTTATGCTTGCCTTCTTTGTATTACCAATAATCCTTTCTGGATGATTCATTATATAAAAAGATCACCTTAAAAAAATTTAATTAATTCCACATTGTCGATTGCCCTAAGGGGAACGAATTTCCTCTTTCTCTAATCCTAATTCCTTCATAGATAGTTAGGATCCTACCAATTACTAACCACCTAACTATTGCTAATCTAGATGTAGGAAGCAATGATGTACTATTGTTTCATGGAAATCACTAGGTGTATAGCCATTGCGATTGCGTTGATCCAATTATTGATAATAAGAATCTAACCCGACTCTTATTAGTTATTTTCCAATCACTAATCTCCCTTCGTATGTGACAATTAACGATCTAGCATTTCTAGTTTTAGGTGATCAATCTAAACCTATAATTAAGTTCAACTAATAATTAGAACCCTAGAATTGAAATCGATATATAGAATTAAGAACTTATCATTGCAAGTATGAAACCCCTAATTCCCCATGAACCCTACATTTAGAGTTTAGTTGTTCAAGCTCAGAGATACAATCAAGCACAAAAAATAAGAAGAAATCATATTCATAACAATAAATTGTTGATACAAAATACTAGTATGAATATAAAAGTTATTTCTCTAAGGCTTTAGAGCACCGCTATTCTTCTCTCCCTTACACAGATTGTAAATACTGATCAAAATAACCTAAAAGCTCTTAAGTATTTGATAAAATGGCAGGGGGCAAAATGGGAAATTTCTTGTTTCGTAGCGAATACGATGGTCCTTACCGACGTATAGTAGCTTGTAACGGGCAACCATATGGGCGTAAGCCCAGACGTGTCGCAACAACAACTCTTGGCTTGATTGGGTAGTCTCTTATGGTCCGTCTTACACCCGTCATGGTGCTCGTAACTAGCACCCTTATGCCCGTGGAGTCCAGCGTATCGCAACAGTGGCTCCTGAGCTGAGTTCCTTGAAGTACTGGCATGACGGTCCCTAATACGGGCAACCATATCGGCATAAGGTTGCCCGTATTCCCACAGTGGCTTCCAAAGATGAAGAGTCTTCGAGCAATGCCCATACGTGCATAAATTCAGACGTTATGGTAAATTCTACGGGCGCATGGTTTCTCGTAACTGAACAGTGAACACCTTTTGCTCCGAAACGACTCCTTTTCGCTGCATTTTATACTGCATATTAAAAAAAACACCAAAAGCAATACACGAAGTAGTTTAAAATAATAAATACTCAAGTGGGATCGAAAATAGTAAAAGAATGGACAAGAAAGTGTTGAATTAGACACCAAGATGCGTCCGCATCAACAACCATTATCTCAATAACATATATAATTCATAACATTTAAAACATAATACATAAATATTTAGTCTTAACATAATCCAAATAATATCCTCCACAAATAAGTCTTCAAAGCACTTAAAACATAAGACATATATTTAAATAGTCTTTAGAAACGCTTAATTAAACTAAAAATGAGGGTAAAAGACATATAATCCATGAAGACGTTATTTGCATTTATCACAACAGCAATGAGTAGGTTTTGCCTCATTCGTTGCCAATTACATATCCAATACCTATAAAAGACAATATTAATAAAATAAGGTACATGACAAAGAAATATAACAAAGTATGTACATATTCTTACATGTATTTGTGTGAGTCATCGTAGTAGGAGCGGCAGACGAAGAACCAAACACCCCTTGGACTTCCACAGACATTAGAAGGTTAAGTGATGCGAGTGCATCTTGCATACCAATTCTACACTTACTCCTACTCTTTGGACTGTATTTCGTCCCCATTTTGAGTTAAATAATAACTTCTTTGTGTTCTACTATGCCTCTATATATTTCTATATTGATGAACAACTAAACCTTAATGTAAGGTTTAGGGTGATGGAAACTTAAATTTAGGGCAATTAACTGATGTAATGGCATGTTTGTTGGTTTGAATATCAAGATTCGATTCCTTTGAGACCTTATTCAGGAGCTTAGACTAGCCATCTAGGGACTAATAGGAAAGGGGTTAATGATGCCTTGGTCGGGCGTTAATCACTTAGACCAGATTAGGAACGACCTAGTTTATATCACTAGCCTGAGAAACTCAACCGAAGATTGGTAGGATGGACTTTGGCGGTAGGTTAGACCTTTCTTAGGGTCTAGGTTAGAGTTTACACAGACCTTTATTTATGCCATAGTGTTATTTACACCACTAGCCTGAGAAACTAAACAGGACATGGTTGGGTGGATAATCACTACGAGGGACTAATGTGCCCGAGAGAAGGTTAGTACTAGATTGAGAGTAACCACTGCACCTATATTTCAACCAACAATGTGTCATTACTGAGGAATTATTGCCATGTATGTGTTTCTTGAACCCACAACCCTAGATACTTCCAAACTCATGCTTCATTGTTTTCTCTGTTATTTTTCTTTAATTCTGTTTCGCTTAAATATAGTAGATTACTTTTTGTTCTGCAAAGCTTTCCAAGCACACAAACAATTTTCAACTCCCATAAAACGACTAATTGACTTGAGCTAATCACCGATTTCGTATTACTCCCGTGGATAAGATAACTCGTGGTCTTTGTTTACAAATACCCTTATTACTTTGACCGGCACACTGCCGTACGCACTTTTAAGCATAATTTACCTATTTATTTGGGTAGGTTCTGGCCGTGTCACTAGACAAACATATAAATGCTGAAAAGAGGCCTCCTAAACTTTCAAATGTATCCCTTCCCTAATTAGCAAATGCAAAGTGCAGTGAAAGCCTATGTATCAATGTATTTTCTTTTCCAATGGATATTGAGGTGATATTTTCACCGAAGCTATACAAAACCAAATGCTGGAGCATGAGCTCAAAATTCAAAATACTGAGGAAATGCTGAAATGCATATAAACAAAAGAACCATGTGTTACTAGAGATGGTTCTTGGAGTCACTCAACCTATAAAAAAGAGAAAATGAGCAAGGTTGTATAGGAAAATATACGGTCAGAACCATAAATTTCATATACTTGTGCCAGTAAAAAAACATAGCAGTTCATCTCACTCAACTAGTGCATTTGGAGATCCTCCAGAATGCATATACACTGCAGAAACAAAAAACTTGGGAAAAAAATATATTCCCAAAATAAGCATACCATATAATCTATGCATATTTGTCTGATCAGGTCATAAGCATCAGAGTCCCCGTACAGTTGATCTCCAATAGCACGAAATAGACAGTTCCCATCCTCCAACATTCGTTTGACTTCTAACCCTTTTGCCCTTCGAATGCCAATCTCAAATTGGCGTTCTCTTTCTTAAAACAGATGCAGAAAGCCAATTAAACCAGACCACATCTACTGTAAGCAAATAAGGTGGTCATAGAGCTGATCAATCCTCGCCATAATGACAAGGAATAGGTAAAAAGAGGTAAGATTGTCAGGGTCTTGAACTCTGTTCTGTAACAAGTGTATTCATAATACAATTTGGAGATTCAAATACTTACTATATCATCATAGGAAGACACCAGGTAAGGGTTTTGCTCATCAGCACTGTTGTAGCCCTCACTTTCACCATGAGATCTAGGAGAAGAAGGGTGTGATTTTAGTACATCAAGTCCTAGTGGAAACAACAGGCCAGACAACCGCCCTTCTGGTTGATCCAATTCGCACAACATTAGAAGTTCCTGAGGAAGATTTTCTCAAACTTGAGTTAGCTTCTGTAGGTTTTGTAAGTGGGATAGGGGGAGGAGGTGGGTATGCATGTGGATGTGAACTTGAGCCCTCTTTTTCACCTGTGACTGTTTCTCTCTGAAATCCTCAAACCATCCAACCCTTTTAGCAATTCCTCAGAACCCATATGATCATCACCACAGACCTTCTCATTACCAACATCATCATTATTCGAACTCTCATTCATAGAAACCTCATATTTTTTCACTGCCTTGTCGTCACCACTCTCATAGTTCTCCAAAAGCTCATCTATGATAACGTGTTCCTGCACCTCCTCCCAACCTCCCCTTCCTTCTCACCAGGAAGGACATGAGGAGTAGCAACATGAGTCTCAGTTCGAGCAGAAAAAGACCCATTCAAGGATGAAGAGGCGGACCGGCTCTGGTTCGAAGAACAACCGCGCTGAACTAAAATCCGTGTCATTGGCTTAGATCTTTGTTCTTCCTCGAATAAGGCACTTGGTCAATCTCCCTCCTGATTTCCAAAAATTAGAGACTAAAAATCATCATCATAGGTTTATCACGGGTCCTAGCCTTGGATACAGTCACACCAATCCCTTGGCTGAATGATTTGTTACAGCCCAACACTTTCTGTGCTTCAGATATCAATCTCTCCATTCCCCTAACAATTCTCATGAGACCCAGACCTCAACTTTAAACAGCAAATCCTCTCAAGTTGTCAAATTTACCAGAAATTACTTTTAAAATGTCACCTCCACAGACAAACAATAATTCCCATAAAATTGAAAAATCATAAACATCCAAAACCCAAATGCCATGTTTGATTGCCAAAAGAAGGTACAAAAACAAGATAATTGAACCCAGAGGAGGCAGACTAGGCTCTTCAATAAGTGGTGAGCTATAAACCTAAATCCACACTACAATGTGAAGAGCAATGAAATCATTTCACCAAAGAATTTCTTTCAACTCTCTCGAGGAAGCATGCAAATTAAAATATGAAAGAACTTCAAATCGATATTTTTACCACCTTTCCCCACCCCTTTCTCTCAGTCACCAAACAGAAGGAAGGAATAATAATAATCAAACTATAAACCGATCAGGGACTTATACAGATAATGGAAATCGAAAGAAAGACAAAATCGAAGATTGACGCAAGCAGGGAAGATTTCTTATCACCTAGGGCAGAGCAATGGATTGAGAGCTTCAGAAATGATCTACAAAAGCTGACCGACGAAATCTTGGGAATCACTCTAGGGTTTTGCGAAGGAGAAGAAAACAAGCTGATATCAGGAAAAATGATAAATAGAGAGCAAAATGGGATTGTGCAGAGAGAGGAAGTTGGGGAAGAAAATGGGCCAATGGAGGAAGAGGACGAAGTGATGTGGATGGGACGGCTTGCTCGAGCAGGCTGGTGCATGTGTCAACTTCTTGACTGTTTCTGGCTCGTGTGCGTCTTGAGGATTTAGCGCGTGTGAGATATTACCGATCAGCTTTATTTATCGGGTCAAATCAAATATACTCTCAATTCCAAAGTTTAATGTATATTCAAAATTTGAAAATATGGAAGAACCTTTCCCAACGGATACCAAAAAAAAAGCCCAAAGTCTCCGATGCCAAAAACCAGGTGCGATCCTCCTCCTATCCTCCGATCTCCCCGTCTCTTCTCTCCGATCGGACCCTCGAAGAAGCCCCTTCGTTTATTCCTCAGCCTATCGGCTTATCCCCTCTCAATTTCGGAAACTTTTCACTCACTGGTTAGCGTTTCTGTGTTTTTCCATTTTGCATCTCTTTTATGATTTCCTTGCGAATCTCTCTTGTTTGCGCCTACTCTTTGATTTATCTTCTTTATTTATCTCGATAGATTTGCATTCTTATCATTCTGAGTTTTGTGTATCTGTGCAAGTTTTGGGTTTCAATTTTATGGAGTGCATGCGTTTTGGATATATATTCGGAGTCCAGTTTATTCATTTTTCTCTGGTGTTTGTGTTTATTCGATTTTTGGGTTTGATCTTCTATTGCGTTGTTTGGGTTTTGGATCCTCCGATTATCTTTTGGAGGACTGTACTGGTTGCCTACTCTGTTAATGGTGACTATTTATTAATTGATTTCTTCATCTTCATGTTAGGGTTTGAATTTGTAAGAGGGTAAATCTGAGCTTTATGATGATTTGTTGTTGGGTATGGAACTAATAACCAACAACTAATTAACGGATTCAAACGGAGAATACTGGTATTAAACTAAAGCTAACTGATTACAAATAACAGAGATGGCTTGATCTTGAAAGATTAGACCTTTTTGTACTTCATTACTCCATGATTATGGCTATTATTAAGCCATATCATTCATCAACAGAACCCTGAAGACCCTTTTGCTATATATATATCTTCTACATCAAGGCCAGAAGCTTCTCTCTAGGAATAGCGACAATTGATGATGGTTGATTTTGGTTTTTTATCTTCTATATGACCCATGGAGGTCTTGGATTTGCTTCTTTGGCTTGTTGATCTTGGACTGATATTGTTTGTGTGTTTTTTTTTGCTTATCCAATGAAGGTTCGATGTTTTTTGCATGTATTCTGTCTGGTTGATACCTAAAAGGGAATGTTGGAAAAGGACAAATGCTACCACACTAACATTTCATATTACTAACCTGCCTTAGAGCCACATGTTTGAATTTATTAAACTGGTAGTTTGTTCTCTGTTTGATACGTGTTTTCATTGATCTTTACAATGTGCATGACCCTTTTCGATTTGTCATTTTCTATCATGATTTTTTTCATTCTGCATGTTGATTTATCTCGAAGGATTTGCACACATACCATACAGAGTTGTGCGCATTTGTGCTAATTGTGGGTTTCAATTTATGGTGTTTTATGTTTTGCATATATATTCAGAGTTTGGTGTTGTTTATTCAATTTTTGGTTTGATCTTATAGCTCATGTTCAGGTTTTGGATCCTCCAATTATATTTTGGAACACTATATTGATCGCCCAATCCGTTAGTTGTGGCTGTTAGTTAATTTATTTTGTGATCTTCTTTTTAGGGTTTGAATTTGTTAAGAGGATAAATCTGAGTTTGTTATGATGATTTTCTGTTGATTAGATTCAATTTTTAGGGTTATTGACAATTGACGATGGTTAATTTTGGATTTTTATATTCTATATGACCCATGGAAGAGGTGATAGCATTATTTGAGTCACCTGTTTATCGTTTCATATTACCAATCTCCCTTGGAGTCACCTGTTTCAATTTACTAATCTGGTAGTTGGTTTTGATCAATGCATGTTTCATTAACCTTTACACTTTGTTAAATAATTTTCCGTTGTTACTTGATCCTCATAGCTCAGAATGCCCTTATATAGTGTTTGTATTTAGGGCAGGATTCTTTACTACCCTTTCTGTTTCATTATGGGTTGGGATTCACTGTCCTAGGGATACTAAACCTACAATAGTATGGCATATACATAATCGCATGCTTTGCATCATGTGTCTTTTATGTCCCACTGGTTATCTGGAATGTTTTTGTCTTTGATATTCTCTCTTGATCACTATACTGTTAAGTTGGTGTAGTCATGGTTTCAAAGCTTCCAGCTGTGCAGGTCTAATCCATAAACTTTGTTATGGAGTCTTTTGCATTTTTATGTTATTTAATTTGAGTTTTCTCGCATTGACCTTTTATTTTTTCTATGTTGCTTTGTTATTATGTAAGAAATCTTTTTTGCATTTGAAAAAAAAATAATTTTTTTTTGTTTTTGTTTTATTAATCCATTTCATTATTTTTTGGGAAGACTTTTTTTTAAAAAAAAAAATGCCAAATGGTTTTTAGAAAATTAATTTTCTCACTCATGCCTTCTACAAAGCACCTTTTAAAATCTAGATCTAGAAAATAATTTTTAAAACAGGGCAAGATCTTTGCACATGTCCATTTTTCATTAGATAAAAATTCTATTTATGAATTAATCGTGCCTTTTATCTTTTTAATATTTTCCAAATTCTTACGACCAAATTCTTATGAATGATTTGTATGTTTTAAAATATGACCTTGTTTTCGTAGAATTAATCTCTATTTCAAGAGTTAAATTCTATTATATTTTATTTACTTTTCTTTTGTAAGCCTCTTTCATTTGATTTATTATTGTATTTTAGATTGTCTTTGCCGCCTTTTCCATTGGACCTATATGTATTTTGTCGCCTCGGGTGTTGTCTCCACATGCGTTGTCGCAACTGCCACTTTTGATGTCGCCTCGTGCGTTGTCGCCACGTTTGCTGTCGCCTCGTGCGTTGTCGTCTCGTCTGTTATCGCCTTGTGCGTTGTCGCTTTGTGCGTAGTCGCCATGCCTGTTGCCACCTCGTGCGTTGCCACCTCATGCATTGTCGCCACATGCGCTGTCGCCACGTGCGCTGTCGCCTTGTGCGTTGTCGCCCCTTGTGCTGTCGCCTCGTGCGTTGTCGCCCCTTATGCTGTCGCCACGTGCGTTGTCGTCATTCATGCGGTTGCCTCATATATTGTCACTTCACTACTATTATTAAAAGAATTATTTTTTATATTTGAAAAAAGCGACTTTTTAGTTCTCATCTTTTTATCTGGGAATAAGTTTGCTTTAAAATTTTAACAAATAATCACGCAACGGTTTTGAAAGTAGTTTTTAATTTCTCTTCTTTTTATTACCCCCTTTCATTTATCACGGTTTTTTTTAAAATTTTAACATACGAACACACAATGGTTTTAATAAATTAACTATTAACAGTTTTGAAAGAACTTTCTAGAAGAACTTTTTATTTCTTTTCTTTTTATTAATCCCTTTCATTAATTTTTTTCATTTATCATTCCTTTCTTTCAAATATTTTCCAAATTTTTGTTAGTAATTCAGATGCTTTAAGTTTGAATTGGTTTTGGTGGAACTAATATTTGTTTCATTTGTTAATTTTTTTTTGTTCTCTTTCTATAATCCTTACTATTATATTTATTGTGTTTTTTTTTCCACTGGATCCTTCAAGTATGTTGTTGCCATGTATGCTCTTGCTTCGTACACTGTCGCACATATGCTGTCATCGTCGCATGTACACTGTTCCTACATTGGTATTACCAACACATGTTCTTTTGTTCAATTTTTATAAATTCTTTTCATTTATGGTTGTAGTGTAAAGGAGCTTCTGTCATACTTGATCCTCATAACTCAAAATGCTCCCATTCTGTTTTTGTATTTTAGGTTAGGATTTTTTACTATCCTTTCTTTTGCATTATGGGTCAGGATTTGTTGTCTTAGGGATACTATCCTTTCTTTTGCATTATGGGTCAGGATTTGTTGTCTTAGGGATAGCAAACGTATAATATTATAACTTGTCCAACTTGCTTTGCATAAGATCTGTATGTATTATTTACGGTCCACTTTTTATCTGAAAATGTTTTTGTCTTTAATATTGTCTCTTTATCACTGGCTTCAAAGTTACCGCTGCGCAGATCTTAACATGTGGAGAACTTGCAATATTTCACTTACAGGCCGTATTTTACAATTCTATTTTGCTTTGTTGTGTGCTTGCCTCTTTAGATGCTATGACCAATTCAAGGACAAATGCTTTGGCCAATTTAAAGAAAGTTCTTACGTTACGAGTTCTTGAGTATTTTGTTGATTGAAGCACTGTTTGATGTGTCATATTTTGATTCTATAACCAGCTAATCCTTCATCCATATTTTGGATTTGAGTTTGCTCATGCTGCATCTGGAAAACCTGTTTGGTTTTGAATTTATTTATTTGTGGAATTCTACTTGTTTTTGTTGTGTAGACTCCTGCAGTTTTGTTCATGAGCATGAAATAAAGTGGTGCATAAAATAGTTTTTTTGGATCCTTCTTGCCATGCACTTGAAACTGTTATTGTTTATATAGATTATGTTATCAAGTTCATCGAGATACTAGATGTATCACATATATACTCGCTTATTTTGACGTGTGCCATATCATCTGGTGGATACTACTTGGGTGAAAATGAAAAAAGCCGAGAATAATTGTTTGTTTTGCTAGTTGGGATCTTCTATTCATGCGTAATTCATTGACTCTTGTACGAAGTAATTATCATTTTAATATCTGTTTCTCTTTTCTCTTTCCTATTTGTTCGTGTTTAATTTTGTATTTTTTGGGTATGTTTTTATCATTATTTTGGTATTACAGTTAATCTAATCCTTGTATCCGTATCTTGGATCCGAGTCTGCTCCTATTGAATGTGGAATGCCTGCTTGGTTTTGAATTCATTTGTTAGTTGAGTTCTACACCTTTTTGTTATCGGGGCTCCGCGGTTTGTGTATGAGAATGAAATAAAGCAGTGCTTAAAATAGTTTGCTGGAGATGTGCTTTAGTTGTTATAGTCGTGTTATATGGCCTATGGTGTTGCTAACTAGACAACATGCATGGTTTGGTGACATTTTTTTGCACATTACCTGGACTTCCCAAATACTGTTTTGTTTTTTACGTGCTTACTTCTTGGCCAACTCAAGAAATAGTGTTGTGGAAAATCTAAAGAAAGTTCTTGTCTTACCGAATATCCAAGTTGTTTGTTTGAATAACTGTTTAATGTGACTTACCGTATTTTGATGCTACAGTTAAGCTAATCCTTGCATCCATATTTTTTTTTACCCGATTTTGCTCCTGTTGAATCTGGGATACCCTCTTGGTTTTGAATTCATTTGTTTGTCGAGTTCTACGGGGTTTTTTTTATCGGTATTCTCCCAGGTTTGTGCATGAGAATGAAGTAAACTGGTGCATAAAATAATAGGTTTAGCAACTGCCTGTAATTGTTCTTGTCGTGTTATAGCTTATGGTGTTGCTAATGTGACTCCTTATATGGTTTGGATGCATTATTATACAAGGTATGAACTGTCCAAATACTGTTTTGTTTTGTTTGTGTTGTTACTTATTTGAAGTCTTGATCAATTCAAGAAAGATTGTTGTGGTCAATATAAAGGAAGTTCTTTTTTTTGTGTGACCCCATCTTAATGGCCCAACAAGGGCTGAATAAAGGAGAGAGGCCAAAGGGCTGGGTAGAGAGAAGCCCAACAGAAGTTGGGAAGAAATAAACAAGGAGTGAGGTACTGCACACTGCTGTTGGGACTTGAACTCGGGTGTTTGATCTGTTAGACAGGCAAGTTTGGATAAGAAAGTTCTTATATTACTGGATATCTGAGTAGTTGCATGAAACATCTTTTAACGTGACTTATCTTTATTTTGGTGCTATAGTTAAGTTAATCCTTGCATCTATATATTGGATATGAGTCTGCTCTTATTGAATGTGGAATACCTTCTTGGTTTTGAATTCATTGGTTTGTCGAATTCTATGAGTTTTTGCTATTGGGACTCCACAGGTTTGTGCATGAGCATGAAATAACCCGATGCATATAATGGTTTGTTGGGAACGTGATTGTAATTGTTATTGCTTACGGTGTCGCTAATTTGACACCATACATGGTTTGAACTTCCCGAACAGTTTTTGTTTTATTTGTACGCTTACTTTTTCGAAGTTCTTGCCAACTCAAGTAAGATTGTTGTGGCCAATCTAAATAAAGTTCTTTGTCTGATCGGATATCTGTATTATATATCTATTTTTATTTTGATACAACCTTTTAGATTGTTTTCGTTTGAGAATAAAGCCAAGTTAATTTGGTGTCAATTAGATTTTAATGGGAACTCATATATCTTTTCTATAATACGTGTTGAATCATTAAATTTATCCTATTATTTCTCTTTTTTCATTGTGTTAAAGTCTTAACACCTGTCTAATGTTATATTCTTTCTTTCATATTGTTGGGCATAACCTGGGTGCGCTTCCCACTTCTTCCAGTTCCTGCTTGAATTTTCTATTATATTTAGGAATTGTTTTTTGCTAGATTGTTATGACAGTTCTCTTTTATTTTTCATTGTATATTATGTTATTCGATTCATCGAGATGTTGGATGCATTGTATACGTACTCCCTTGTTTTGATATGTCCATTTGAGGGATCGTTATAGGCCCGTGATTGGATCTCGTTATGGGATATGTGGAATAGGTTTTAGTGTTCATTGGAGAGAACAACGATCTCTTTTTAGCTAAGATAAATACTTTTCTTCATCGATCGATTATTTCATTCTTCTAACCCCTTTATATAGAGTAGAGATTTCCTATTACATATATGACTAGTCCAAACTAATGAGGAAACACAATACTTTGTTGCCAAGTAAACTAAACCAAATCACTAACCAAATTAACTGAAAATTGGAAATAAATAATAAATAGGATCCTCGTGCCTTGCTGCCAAAGTTAGAGCACTATTCACGGGTTATTATTCACCTGGTACTATTCACGATTACTATTCATCAGCTTATTAATTAAGCACATGACATTTTCTCCTATATTGGAGTTTGAAAATCAGCCAACACCTTGCCTTGCCATTTATCTCTTATATTCCCAACAATCCATATGATGTTTTTTGCCATCCTGCGAAGCACAAGCAAATATCACTGTCTCAACATCAAGTACATTAATTACATTGTGGAATTTTGTCATGTCTTTAAATCCAACATCATTTTCTTGGACCTCATCTTTACTATCAGAACATGTGAAGACTACTAGTATTGCATATATGGGAATGAGGATCCCATTATTTTCACCATGGTTGTCTTTTTTACCTTGAAAACTTTGTTGATCGCGAAGGTGACTGGGTTCAGTACGTGCTGGAAGGGACATGGACATCAACTCCACATGTGTTGCAATCTCGCGAAGACGTGTATCAATCTTCTCCTGATCTGCTCGATACATGCTCATGAACTCGTCGAACTTCTACTCCAAGGTTTTTGTCTCCATAACGACAAGCTTTGATACCATTATTATAGGCCCGAGATTGGATCTCGTTATGGGATAGGTGGGATAGGTGTTAGTGTTTATTGGAGAGAACACAAGATCTCTTTTTTATCTAAGCTAAATACTTCTCTTCATTGATTGATTTATTCATTCTTCTAACCCTTTTATATAGAGTAGGGGTTTCCTATTACATATATGACTAGTCCAAATTAATAACGAATGCCTTGCTACCAAAATTACTGTTCACGGGTCACTATTTATCCGGGTACTATTCACCAGAGTACTATTCATAGAAGCACTATTCACCCGGGTACTATTCATCAGGTTACTAATTGAGCACATAACAATGAGCCAAAATGTGATGACTGTGGGTAGCTTGAACTTCTTTTTTAAGTAATAGTTATGTAATGTATGTGGATGTTGGTTTGGAGACAAGAAATAACCAAAACTGGTATGTCATATGGACGCTATTAGTGGGTGTTCATTATAGCCTAATCTAACCACATTACTGCTTATTGGTGATTGTTGATGATAGAACCTTCATAAACTTGGAGCCAGAAGGATAGGGGTTATTGGTTTACTACCAATTGGGTGTGTGCCATCATAGTGGACAACGGGCGGATGCGTAGAAAGAGGTTGCTCCAGATGAACCATATCACCTCATGTTGAGACTACAAGCAATATGATAATTAACTCACTTAATCTTGTTGTTTGATTGTTTCATATCTCCTCATATTGTTGACGGGTGTTATAATTAGGTTTTGAAGTGAACCAAATGATTTTGTTTGCATAAAAGTTTTTGTCGGGAAATTATGGGATTGGAAACTATGTAGAACTAATTTCGAAACTGTAGATAATGGGATTGGAAACCATAGGTTTGTATTGTAACGTGATTGGTTTTTTGTTTAACTATTTATAAGTCTCTATTTTTATTGTCTAAAGTTTTTGAGATCGTTGTTCACAGTTTCCAAAACTGCTCCTTACAGTTTCCAACATCAATGCTTATAGTTTTCTAGATCATTACTTATTTTTGTCAGGTAGCTCAAAATTAATATGGAAATTTTGTTGGTTTAGTTATGTAGCTCTTAATTAGAGAATTAAAACATATCTTAGCTTAATTCTTTACTTTGATTATAGCTCTATAAATATGATTTTTAAGAGTGATGTTGAATTTTGGAGTGTATTCATTTTGTGATGATACAAATTTCGTTCATGGTGTTATTTTATTGATTTATTTTATTATTTTTCTTATGGTTAGGCTATTTGGGAGATCGTGTTCAAATGAGTATGTTTCTTTTAAAAAAAAAATCATCAATGGTGAAATCGTGAAAGAAAGGAAGTTGGAGAGAGCATGTATAGGGTGATGAGTATATTTGGCTTGATGGTTGTGATGCATACTTCAAAGTCAGTTCTTTTGTGTTGTGTGTGTTGATGGATACTTGTTTAGCATTCATTACACTATTAGTTACAGTCTTTGGAAACTATGGTCAATGTGATTGGAAACTTTAGTTATAGACATTGGAATGTATAGTTTTAATAACTGAAAACTATAATTAATGTAATCGGAAACTACAGTTACAACTATTGAAAATATATTGTAGTCATTGAAAAGTATATTTGTAGTTATTGGAAAGTACAGTTTCAGTCATTGGAAAGTATAATTTCAGTCATTGTTTGGAAAATATAGTTATAGTCATTGGAAAGTATAGTTATAGATGTTGGAAAG
>JAYMSW010002017.1:0-14715 GCA_036897725.1 Erodium texanum | reverse complement strand
CGACGGGCACCTATCTTCTGACAATAACGGTCATGAGTTTGACATGACAGAACTTCTACTGTCCGCGTTCGCTACTCTGATTACTACGTTACTTCATGTTATATAGGGTACTGTGCTAATTAATATGTACGCATAACACTGTGACATTGCTGTGTGCAAAGGTCTTTTATCAGGGTTGTGCTATAACATAATTAACGGGTTCTCTTTTTTTTTTAGTTTAAAAAGAAGTATTACTTTTTTTTTTTGGAAAAAATGTGTTAGTATTACTGATAATTTCATACCACTACCTTTTGTTTTTGAATAAAAGTGGTAGAATTTAAATTTGACCTATTAAAATAAATGATCTAATTAACCTTATTTTAAAAGGTCGTCCCATAATCTGCTTTATATAGTAGTGTATAACTTAAAATTTAATATATATGCTTTCTGAACACATTAAGACAAAACTACTCTTATAAAAATTCAAATAAACTCTCTCTTTTAGTACACTCTCCATTGAGGTGGGACCCAAATTTGGTGCATATCTGTAGAACCCTATGCTAGATAGTTAGAATATACAAATATTAGAATTTGACACCCTAAACTCTTCATCCACAGCTGAAAAACGTAAGTCAAAACTGTTTACAACCTTCGTCTTTGCATAATTATCCCTAGAAACAAGCAAGCAAAACCCATAAACTGAGATTCAGAAACTTCCTCCGTCAGATCGAAGCTCTGTTAATTGAACCAGCAAATTTCATCATCTCATCGCCTAACCAATTGGTTCTCTCACCATCATTGTTAACTTCCAATCCTTCAACCCACCAAAGAACTACAACCAGATAATATAACTTGTATTTCAAACTACGAGTTCAACGAATTGATTTTCCTTATAAACATCCATAAAAAAAAAATGCTCAAAATAATTATTTTCCATGAAACTAATCGTATATGCATGTGTTTTATCAATTTGAGATCAAAATTTAGGGTAGAAAGCGTAAGAGGCAGATGAGAATATTACTCCTATATATATGGATTTTGACTTTGCTATCACATGGTGGACGTTTTTGTTCCACAACTTGATGATTTTTTTTTTCTTTCTGTTTTTTGTGTCATAGGTGAAAATTAAAAGAATACCAGAAATTAAGACAACCGTGAACTTAGACTGAACCATTTCAAATTGAAGCTGTGATGGTTCGCCGGCTCTATCTATGGGGGGGTCATCGGGCTAGTCTCCGGAATGAGAATCCGTGTCATGATCTTCAAAACATTAAGGGCGAATCCATAAAAGCGAAAAGAATAAGTATTGACAAGCTATTTTGTGGTAATTTGGGTTTAGACAAGTTTCCTGGGTAGTAAGACAATAGATTAGGAAATTGAGAATTAGGACTGTAAATATAAATCTGTTACTAGTATTTAAGGTATTGTGTTCTTCTTGGTTAGTGGTCTTGTGATTGAGTTTAATTTTACGTCTTGAGGAGCAGTTGCCGGCTTAACTGACAATTGATCAATAGCAAGATCATAGTGATATTTTCTTTTAAAAAACGAGTGTTTGCTATAGTCAATAAAGTTTACAGTTTTATCTTGAGTTATTCTATTATTTGCTTAAATATTGATCCGAGTTGCAGGGTAAATCCAATAGCAACCCTGACAATCCGCTCCGTGGAATCCGACGGCACCATGAAGCTTCGCCACAACTAGAATCAATATCATTTTTTTGGTCTTGAAGGAGGTTCAGGGATCTTCGTACATGCATGTGTTATGATTTGGAGAAGAAAAGCGGCCATCTAGCCCTTGTTCGAATCTATCTAGACCAAACCCTAATGGCTAAGAAGTATAGCCACCTGACGTCGGTAGATGAAAGAAGTTAATAAAAAAGCATAGAAAAACAAATACTCTATATTTTTTGGTTTGAAAAACGATAGATTCTCATTAGATGGAATAAATCGTCACAACATAAGAGTAAACTATAGTATCAATCCATACATCCATGTTCTATTCGGTGTAAAATACAAATTATCCTTCGGAGAGATGGCTGAGTGGTTGATAGCCCCGGTCTTGAAAACCGGTATAGTTCGACGAACTATCGAGGGTGGTGGAATTCTTTAATCAAGATAGGTCATGGAAGACTAGAGACTCGTGCTAACAAAAAGCTACAATCTAAACCGTTCACATAAGATTGCTAACCTTCGCAGAGATTCTATTTTGAACTAAATATAACTATGGCCTAATAGCACAATAATTGTGTAGCAACGGCGTAATAATTGCGCACCCAAACTCAGACTAAGCTGATACCTTATTGACGACCACGTGCCGTCCACGCGCCACACGCTTCGTCACCCCACGAGCCTCAGAACCGACATTTACGATCATCTTCCCCGGATACAAATGGAGGAACAGATATGTTGAGAAATAACCGCTAGCGAAGAGAGCAAAGAGAACCCAACGACGACGGGCCACCAAAAAAAGAGTAAAAACTATACATGTCTGCCGCCTGCCCCGTCGCAAATGGTCGGGCTGTAGATAAGAAACTGAAATCTTGACAGAAGGAGCGATGCCGGGAGAAGAGGGCAAACTATATTATTTTTAAAACTAATTGTATAACGTATTCGTATTGTTTGACGGTTGAGAAAGTAAGAAGAATATAACTTACTGAAAAAGAAAACTAATCTTTTGAAGATCAATAATTTAATTATTTATTTCAGTTAAATAATACAATGATGTATTTGGGTATTAAAAAAAACAATACAGTAACAAAATATTAAATAATTTTTTTAAGTAATTGTTCTAGAATAAAAGAGTATAAAATTATTAATGGTTTGATGTTTTTTTTTGAAATGAATGGTTTGGTGTTTTAAAATCTCTGGTCGTTAATAACGAACTATTCTCTTACTCAAATCTTAAAAAAAAAAGGTAAATATCAAAAAACAACGATATATAAATGACTATTTTCAAACACTTACAATGTTATTTTGTCTAAAATTTTAAAGATCAATGTTTTTTAGTTTTAACTAACTCTGTTTATTTTATAGTGCAATACTCAAATTACCCTCATAATAAAATTAGAGTTTTAAAAATGATATATACGAGAGAACTTTTATGTGAAAACTCCTCCTATCATAGATTTTGAGAACCAATCCGAACTATTAGATCAGTACATCTAGTGGCCCAGAATGCAATGAGGTTGTGAATTAATTAATTTTAAAAAATTAAAATTCTACGTATTTACGATTTTATTATTAATGAATTTATTTTAAATTTGTGCTTTTGGATTGTATTAATCCAAAAATACACGGTTCTCAGGATCTATAATAATGTTAGATTTTTACATGAATCCTAACCTATAAATAGAAGACTTTCACGTGAACACCCCTCTTATCATATTTAAGCCATTAAAATATAGTTTTCTTTTATAATTTCAGCAATCTTTTTTTTGTATAATTTAAGCAATTGAAAAGATAGTTTAAAATAAAGAAAAATATAACAACTTAGAAAAAGATACTAAAACAAAAAAAATGAATGTCAACGAGTCATGCAGGACCCTATAGATTGGTTCGTCTTTGCCGGAAAAAAACGAACGGAGTTAGAGAAGACGAACTTGTAGGATCCATCATAGGGAGGGCTTTCTTTCTTTCTTGAACAGGCGTATATTTCCGATTCCTAAGCCACAACAAAAAAAATAATAATAACAGCTTGTCCTTGTGGGCACTCAAACATATCCTTTATCGAGAGTGGCCTTGGTTGCTTCCTTTTTTTAGCTTTTTAAATTTCTTATGTCAGAGGGTATTTTGTTTATTTCCAAAAATTTGATATCACACGAAAATTTGAAATATTTTCTATCCAAACTAATAAAAGTTGATTCTTAAAATTTGTTTATTGGTACCGAATGAATTAGATAAAGTAATATTGTAACTATGTGAAGTTTGTCACATATAAATAGGAACTTTTTTATATTTACCCTAAAAAAAAAGATCTGCCCTAATGAAATCAAAGGCATTGTACATCAATGAATTCAAAAACTAGCAACAGAGCAGAAAAGGCACAACGGGTTTGGGGTTTCAATCATCGCCACATGTCTACAACTGAAGTTTGCAGGATGCCGTTTACGATAAATGTGAACTGCAAAGTTGGTCAAGAACTTACTTCTTGCACTCCCTTTACAGTTGTGTCTTGTTTCACATTTTTATTTTATTTTTATTCAGAATGTTCTATTTTTTATTACTGCGAGAAAAGAATTTTTGTTTGATGGTTACTTACTTCCAGCATGCTCAATATTGCGATTGGTTGACTGACTTCTATTCAGGATTATTGTGTGATTAATATAGTTTTATGATTTTCTTACATTGCTATCCTGCCATTAACGCCGATTTGCTCATATATATTTTTTAATCTCAATCTGGATTGCTCATCAATATTATTTTAAATTATTATGCAGGGTTACTTTATCTCGTAATAAAAGTAAACAAGTGGATGGCCATGGATTTGAAATCATCTCCTATATTTAGTGGCAGCAGCCTCTTCACTTCCCTTTAATTAATGGAATATCAGAAAGATAACTTCTTTCTATTTTATTTATCATTATTGATATACTGTGGGGTTTTTTTTTTGTTGAAAATATATACTGTGGGCTTTAGGTTTGAAGTTTTTGATTTATATATTAATCATCAAATATTTATATCTCCCACATATATACTTTTATATATAGTCCTTGGGGGACAAGTTCTATAAAATGTTAAAAATAAAGTCTAAGATATGATTTCCATATGTAACATTTGAAAGGTACATTTATCAGACTAAGAAAGTCATAAGAATATTTATTCTTAGTTGAAGATTTTAAATAACTGACAGTACGTGTTATTCAAATTATCAATGAGTTTATCAGAAAGTTAGACTAACGATCATGCTTACTAAGTAATTATAGTTGATTGCTTTCTATATTCTCCATACGTTACAATTTGTCTTGCTTTGAACAACTCTTAGATTTTTCTCGGAGACAATGTATGTGAAATATGAAAATATTGGTAACAAAAGTTATGGACTATTACCAAACAAGTCCATGAAATAATATAATCGTCTTTATTAATTTGAGTGTAGGGAGGATAACAGAGCCGGTTCAGATCCTCCATTCATGTTTTCGATCTGGACGAACTACTCTCGCCTTGTCCTACCCCCAATTGGGTTTGGGAAATCTCGGTTACCCGAATTAAAATTAGTTTTAAAGTTTAAAATTTGAGACTTTTACAACTTAAGTATATATATTTTAAAAATCATGCTAAAATGACAAACAAATACTTTTTATTATAATACCATTGCAACCATTCACAATATATACAATATCCGAAAAGATATCTATAAAACAAATACGTAATATACATATATGTATGTACCATATTTCTATAAATATGACAATGAATAAGTTAGAAAAATAAATAAATTCAGCAACATGTTCTAGATACAGTTCATTAAAGTCTTAGTGTCCCAACCATTAAACTAGTTCTTCAAAAGGTGATTTGACCATCAAAAAGTTCAACATATAATGAATCAAAGTCAAGTATAGCGCAAAATAACATGTTCTTAAGAAGTTTAGCTCTTAAGATGTAAAACTAACACTACATTAAAAGAAAGTGACATCATTTTCAACCATTTTTTTAGCAGTACACTATTTTTTCTAAAACAAAAGTAATAAACTTCAAAATATGAGCAAAACCATAACATTTAAATTTTTTTTATAGAGAAAATACCAAATATTATTAGGAATCATTCAAATCTGATTACAATATATCTCTTAGCCCTTCTGGCAGAACGTCCTGCTCACTTCTAATCTCAAAAGTGTTTGTGCATGTCGAGCCATCCAATATGCCGCTCTGTTGGATGTCCTTCTTACTAAGCACGGCCGGACTTAATTTAGGTCGTGCATGAGAGCTCTACATTCTATAATAATATCCCCAAAGGACCTAACTAAGTTCGCATTCAAGTTTATCGCCTGTTCCACCACCCGGGCATCCGTTTCAGCTACCATCCTCTCCTATCCAACCAGAGTTAGTCATGCTAGGACCTCCCTTACACCCAATCCTTCAATCACCTCGGCCTTCATGTTCCCATGCCATACTCTTATGTCAAAGTTTAGGTAGCCTCCGTGTTCGTCTCTAATTATGAAGCCCATTGCCGACTATCCCTTAGATTCAAATACTGCACCATCTATGTTTATTTTGTGCCATCCGGTCGCCCGTTTCTAATTTTTCCTCATACTCATTGTATTTGTTTCCCCACTATCGTTTCTTACTAATTCCCCTTCCTAGATGATCTGTTTTAATATTTCCTCATACTCATTGTATTTGTTTCCCCACTATTGTTTCTTGTTAGTTCCCCTTCCCAGATGATTCCGTTTCTGGCCTTTCACACCTTCCAGTAGATCACCTCTACCATTGCACCGTCCTCTGGTGAAAGCTACTCCATCGCCTCACCGGGACAACTCTAAAAGGATCGTTTGTCTAATTATGTGTTATGCATTCCAGCTCTATGTCAACAGCTCGCTGCGAATGGGCATGGGATGAGTAGGTGCATCGTTGTCTAATTCTTATTAATGCACAGAGGGCAAGCAAGAGATACCTCCACTCTCCTCTACCTAAGTTGCACCATGGATGGATAGTATTCGGTTCCTGCTTGCCACAAGAATGAATGAACCTAGGGTGGGACTTGCAACCTCCATAATTTATGCCACATCGGCTCTACCAAGTCTTGTCTCCAACGTCCGTTATCCACCTGCAAATATTTGAACGCATTTCAGACGTGTACATGCCTATCGACGTGCCTTCCCAGTACCAGTCGTCCTCGAAGCCATGCATACCCAACGGGATAGACAATATTGCATCCTGCTCTTCTACAATAAAGATCGATATTATAAGTTCCACATCCCATCTCTGCTCGTTTGGACAAATTAGTGTGGCCACTGTCATCTCCTCCATGCTCTGGTCCACTGTTCGAACATATGGGTCATTCCGCTGGAGCCATGGATCCTTCAAAATATAAGTCTAAGCTTCATTCTTAATGAGCCTTCTTTCTCTCATTGTCACTATCCCCAATGTCGCCAATATACTACGCCACACAAAACTCGGGTTTGAACCCTCTACCGCTAATAAAAAGTTGTTTCCCAGGAAATACCTTGCCTTGAATACTCGAGTTGCAATGTTTTCTGGTTCCGTAAGAAACCTCCATCCTTACTTCCCCGACATTTCTAGATTATGATATCTTAAGCACTTGAATTCGAGCCCTTCGATCTCCTAACGACAACATAACTTCCTCCACTCTATCCAATACTCACTCACGCCCCCCTTTCCCTTCCACCAAAACTCTCCATCTCCAGAATCACACAATGGGGCATTAAGAATACCCCTATTACATAAGACGATAAGGCTTGGAGTATGAATTTGAACATCACTTCTTTCCGTGCCTTTGTTAAGAACTTTGATTCCCAACCCTCTATTCTCCTTACTACTCAGTCCTTTATGAATGCTAAAGCGCCCATTCTATTCTAGCCTATCATGCTTGGGAGAACAAGGTACCATGAGCTTCTCCAATCTCCAACATTTTGCAGATCTCATCTCTTACTGTCTGGGGCGCATTGGAGGTGTAGAAAATAGAGAATTTGTGGTAATTCACCTTTTGACCTGATCACTACTAGAAACTGTCTTTTAGACAATGCAGTTACGGTGTCGTCTAAGAGATATTCTACGTCGGCTCAATATATCCTTGAACTTTGCTTCCTCTTCACCTCTCGCTCTACAAAACAAGTGGCAATCATCTGCAAAAAAAGAGGTGAGTGACCATCGTGCCCCTCATGCTACCCTACAACCCTGCATCCATTTCCTTTCCATATACTTATTAATTAGGCCGGATAGCCCTTCCGAGCACAACAAGAACAAAGGGACAATGGGTCCCCTTTACGAAGTCCTCTGGGTGGAACTTTTGGTCCCATACTCCTGCCACCACGAGTAACAATATAACATACAGACGATATACAATTGATTATAAGGTGAATTCATTTACCTGTAAAACCCATCTTCATCATAACTACTCGGAGGTAATCCCATTCCTCTTTATCGTAAGCTTTGCTAATATGAAGCTTTATGGCCATATATCCCTTCTTTCCTTTCACCTTTCTCTTCAAGTAATGCAGTATCTCAAAAGAAACCATTACATTATCAGTAATGAGGTGCCCCAGAAAAAAAAGCACTTTGGTTCGGGGCTATTAGTTTGTTGAGCATCGATTTCAAGCGCTCACGAGCACCTTGGATATGACTTGAATGCCACATTGCAAAGTTAGATAGGCCTGAGGTCTCCCATATTATCTAGTACTGCCTTTTTTGGTATGAGCACGATATTTGAATCATTCAGCGTCTCCGGGATTGACCCTGAAACAAATAAATTTTTCACTATCTCTACCAACCCCTCCTTCATTGTGCTCCCATGTTGTTGGAAAAACGTGGGGTTCATTCCATCCAGTTCCGACGCTTTGTCAGGATGCATTCCAAAGACCGCCTCCTTCACCTCTTCTTATGTTATTGGTCCCAATAACATCCGGTTTTGGGACTCATCCACTCCTTATCTAATACCCTCAATAACCTCATCCACCACCGTGCCTCCTTCTTGAAAGAAGTCCTTCAAATACATTATCATCACCTCAAAAAAATTGTGATCTCAATCCACCAGCTCTTCTTCCTAATTCATCGATGCTCAAATAGAATTCACTCATCTTCTGGTTTTAACATAGGCGTGATAGAACTTAAAGTTACGATCATCACTTGTCAGCCAATATTGCTTCGCCCGCTGCTTCCAGTATGTGTTCTTTGCTAATAGTGCTTGGTTCAGCTTTGACTGGGCTACATCATAGTGACAGGTCCCGTCTTCATCCCTTCTATGTCAGAGTCACTCGACCTCTTACTGGAATAACTTAATGTCCAGCGATCCATCCCCATTCTCAGTGCCCTTCCACCTCATTAGCTTATCCTACGCATGAGATAATTGATTGACAATATTCTCCGGCCCCTTCTTCCACACATCTTTTACTAGGCGCGTCACCAGTGGGTTCCGCCCCACCCATTCTCATACTTGAACCATCTCTACTGTTGTGTTGGTACGTATCTACTGAACTCGAGCATCACTAAGTGTTTCGCTCTCCTAAAATCGACGACTCACCCCTAGGACTTAATTCCGATGATCCATTAGATTGGATTTTTATCCATACAAGGGTTCATATACCGACAGCTTTACGCACATGGAACTGTACGTGGTCGAACAATCAGTATAGTTTTGACGGTAAAGTACCGGTTAATCCTACAGGGAGACGGGTTTAGGACGATTTTACGGCGGTATCATAGACTAGGGCTGTCACCACCTAATCTAGTTTATCTATTTACATGTGTTAGCGGAAGGATTGAATGGATCGATGTGTATGGAAATGGATGAAGGTCTTAGTGATTGTGGCGTCGAGGTATTGAGTGTTGAAGAGAAAACGTGACATTACCATAATGGTTTGATTTGATAGTATGTAGTGTCGACAACGTGACATTACCCAATGTTGGAATAGGACAGTTTTATATCCATTGTTGCTAAACGACGAATCTAAGTTTTATAGCGTTAAAAATACCTAGGAATTTGGACGGCCTTCAAATCCATGGATAACACGTGACATTGTCACACCATATATGCCCACGATCATAAATTCCCACTATCTATGCGATCATGAAGCTCATTGTATTTATCGGACACTCGGGCTTGCCCTCTAAATTCCACTGACCGTCACAACCACTCCTTCCAAAACTCTCTCTAAAAGCAGCTATCAGTCCTTTTCATAGTGAGATCAATAAAAACATCCCACACCCCTATCGCTGAAATTAATTGTTTGCTAAAACTATTAGAAAAGCTTCATAATGAGGTGCAGACCGTACTTGGCACCCAAACCCTCCTCGTCGAAGTGTGTGCTCATTCCTTGATTGCTTCGACAAGAAACCATCTTCTGGTCCAAAGGAGCCCCAAATTAACTTCTCTAAAGGTTATGTCGCCTCCATCAAGTATGAATACTTCAATAAGTTTCGAAAGTTACTAGGCCTTACATTACGTAGTAAAGGTGGAGCTGATGTAAACGTGTCTAGGTAAATGGACAATGCAAGTTTCTTATTATTGGTCCACTAGATAGCGGTCCTTACCGACAACTCCATTCATATCGAGGTCAAGGTCCTTGAAGCAGGCCCAACATGGTTTCTCAAGCTTCTAATTGTAGGAATCTGGCTGGAGGATTCGGTGAGTGCAGAGTTCGCCATTGGATGTCAACGTTTATCGTTGAGTAGAATTGAAATTGTTCACCTTCTGACGATACCCGATGCATTCCATGTAACCTGATTTTCATATGTGTACTGTTTGGTGTGTGGTTTGACTTCTTTTTTTTCATGTTGACCCACCATCATATTGATGCAAGCCTTCATCTGATCATAACGCGCCACCATTTCCAAAAGGAGACATTCCAATAGAAGGTTGTTGTCCTCGACGTCTAGTTCGTGATGAGGTTTGTGTACCAAGTAATTGCTTGCCCAGTTTTGGGAGAGGAGATCTCCTAGGAGGACCTTGTGACATATTTTACCAAAGGAGTAAAGGATCAATTTCTTCATTGATGCGAATGCATCTTGATTTTATTTTCCTATATTTTAGCTTGCGCTTTTAAGCGTTTCGGACCTTATTTAGTTGCTTCTTTGTGCTATCTTCGCCTTTTACTTTCTCTCAGTTCCTATGGCAACTTGTAGGTGAATGGACCATTTTGAGTAGCTTTTATATAATTTTGGAGCGATATTGAAGCTTTGGAACATTTTAGAGGCATGCACCATGTTAATAACACCCAAGCTGATCTAGGTGCCCTAGAAGATCCACATTTTCAGGCTCTTCATCCTAGACTCGGGCATGCTCATGCTGGCCTCTGTCCATACCTCACTCGTGGTCGTGCCTCCCAATGGAACGTCCAAGCTCACAGTCGTATCGTGCTACTGACCTAGAGACCTGAAGAATGTCCGAAGTTGCCTAGCTTTGCTTCCCCGTGTTGATCACGGTCGCACCGTTCTTGGGATCCCTTCCCAGACTTAGGCACGACTGTGACGTCCTTGTTTCCTTGTACATGTCCAGTCTTACCGACTTGACTTGGTTACTGCCGTGACCCTTTCTAGCACCACCTTGGGCACGGTTGTGCACAAACCCATATTTTTATAAGTGGTTATCCTCTTTTCCCCTTCATTTGTAAAATGTGTAAATTGTATTTTTAGGGTTTTAGAGAGGGGATGGGAGATATTTTGAGTTCTAGAGAGAGAATCTCTCATTTCCTAGTAAGAGAGAGTTTGTAAAAACTTGGATTGATGAAGATGAATGAAGATCTATGAGTTTCGACTCCAAATTGGTATTGTGTATTATCCCCTCTACCTTTTCTATGGTTCAATCTCTATTTCTATCCATGAAATCTTCATTTATGCCCATGTCTAGCTAATTCTTATAATCTAAGGCATGAGTGAGTAGAGAATTGCGTGTTGATGTTGGGTAACCTTGAAATTTTGCTATTAGGATGCTAGATTGGGTGAATTAGGTTAGTTTGTGCTTAATGTTTCACCTCCTTAAGGGGAATTCCATTGAAAATGAGAGCTTGTCTCAAGGAGTGAATATCGTCACAATCTACACTCTTTGTCAAAGGGCAGAAGGAATAAAATGGTTTTGAATAAAAGTAAACAAATTGCGAGCTCCAAGATGTAGAGTAGATACACCAGGCATCAAACCTCAATAAAGGGAATGAACAAGCAAGAAAGCTATCATGGGTACATGCATACAAGGAAATAAATAAATGTCAGGGTAGATAAATGCAATGATGATGTAAAAATAATTCCATCATGGTCATGAAACTCACATCCCGCTACATATTATCTCGTAATATCGATGATAACATGGACATGGGAAGAAGGTACAAGACCATGCTCATTCCTTATGTTCTACCAATCATAGGAATATCAAGTAACCAAGTAAGTGTGAACATTTGACGGTCATCTAGAATCGATCCTCAAACAATATTCATACTTCTACAAGCATACGCATAGATCCCTTCTCATGGCATCACACTCTCAATAAACGTTGAACCACGAGTGGATCTAGATAAGACAGCCTAAGTTTCCCTATTAATACACAGTGAAAAAAGTAGATAAAGCAATTTGTTTACTCTAGCATACGCCTAAGGTACTTTTCATGTACGATTACTCCCGGTAAAATTTCTGACATGAGTTACCTTACATAAGATGATACAAACAGTCGTCATCCTAGTAAAACACAATGCTAAGGTAAATTATGCTAAATTTATGTCTAGCAACTCCTAGCTAGTTCCCTCCTCTAGTATCGAACACCCTGATAGCGTCTTGTAAATGAGTGGAACTAAATAGGTCCTAATCAAGGAACCGAGTAATTTACAAGATTCAACATAACTCTAACATAAGTATGAAATCTCACATCAACAAATAGGTTCAAATGCACAACTAAATCACATATCGATCCTAGATATCCACAACTAGCAATT
The DNA here is from genome assembly GCA_036897725.1 of Erodium texanum. Lineage (NCBI taxonomy): Eukaryota > Viridiplantae > Streptophyta > Magnoliopsida > Geraniales > Geraniaceae > Erodium > Erodium texanum. The sequence goes on along the minus strand of JAYMSW010002017.1, from coordinate 2,144 downwards.
AAGGAAATCTCACCCAACATTACCAATTGCATTTTAAACATATAATAACAAGATAACATCATTTATAATTTCTCTATCTCAACCTAAGAGCACAATATAGCATCCTAGATAACTAAACCCACACATCACCTAATATGCCAACCTAGTTGTTACACACTCGAGATAGGAAACTGTTCAAATACATGTTCAAGCCTAAATTCCTAATTCTAGCAAATCTAGCATTCATGTTTTCATCAAAGTTGGTTAGCCTAATGGTTAAGCACTTGAACTATGGTCCTAAGGACTAGGGTTCGAGTTCTAGCATTGGTATTATTACTCACCTTACTTCTACATATATACTAAACTCCAACAACTCCCAAGTCTTCCTCTAAGCTCCAACAATGGTGGATGAAAAAGGAGGTGAGGTTGGAGTACTCAAACCCTTCCTCGAATTCTCCTTAATGATACAAATCCAAGTCATTGGTTGGTGTGGATGAATATAACTTGAAAGAGGCAAGAAAAACCTCCCAAAACCCTAAGGAATCACCCAAAAATATCAACAACAAAAAAAACTGAAGCTCTCCTCTCAAAATTCATCAAAACATTGGATATATAGCACGAACGTCTACAAGACTTTTCTAGCATTAATCAGAGCAGATATAGTGAGGTTAGTTGCCATGCGTTACCTATGTATTTGATGACGGTTCAAATTCAAAGATATGTTCCAATGTGTTCCTAGATTTGAAGGTTACACCATTACTTAACACACATGAGAAGCATCTCAATCTTAATGAAGAGGTTCTCTTCTTGGAGCTTTTCTCTAATACTTTGGCTGACAACGTTGACTTCTCCTCCAGCTCCTTCCTTTGGGCTTCTTAAGCTCCGCTATGTAGAGGTAAAGAGGCTCATGTAACTGTTAGAGAGGTTCTCTAGCCGAACCCGTTTCCATCTTGGTCTCATAATGTTGCCTATATCGTAACCTTCATATAGTTGAACTTGACGTAAGAGTTTCTTTCTTTTCTTCTAGCATTTAGGTATATGTTGTTTAGAGGTTAGGTACATTATGTGTTGCATAGATTTTACGAAGCCTTGTATTAGAGATCTTTTTCACTTTTAGAATGTGATATTTGGATCTTGAAGATACGATTTTTTTACACCATATTCTTTATCTCACAGTTGACATAGGATACAACACAGATTCATTTATATTCAACATTCGTTTACAATTCATATAAACACAAAACATAAAAACTAAAGGGTTAGTATCATTATATATATATACACTTAGGTTTTCAAGTTTATCACCTATATACAACTAAGTTTATTTTTGACTTCACCGGTACCTTAAGTTTCTAAAATTATCAAAGTTACTCTTTGGTTAATTTTTCCATTAGTAGTAATATCAAATGACATAAAGGCCCATAGTTACATTTCAAATTTTCAGAATACTGCCATTCAACCTTTTGATTGTTGTTCTTTTCTTTCATGAGATCCGGCCACTAGAATGGTCATCCTCCTCGACTTCCTATTGTTCTCAACTCATGCTTTAGAACGATATGATTGTAATGGTACAGATTAACGATACAATAAGTTCCAAAAGTAGAATGGTCATACCATAGTGGCCACTAAAGATATTAAAGAACCCATGAAGATTCACAGTTGAGACTTATCTTTTATCACAAGTTATTTCCAAATCATTACAAATGATGTACCATGATGCATGAATGCACAATATTCCCAAAGCAAATATTTTGAAATGCACATAGGTATCTAAAGGCATTCCAAATTCAAAACCCCCCAAAATTGAAACCCTAAAAATCTCGAGACCCAAAATCTAAAACCGTCAAGAACCCCCAAAATCCCAAATCATCGTTGGACGTCAACTTGTGGTTGTTTTCGCGTAGAGGGGAAGCGTCTGTGAGATGGCATGACGGGTCGGAGAAGAATCGGAAGGGGCTTCTTTTACACCATTGGGTGCTTGTTATCGTCCTGGAATGAAGGAATTCGGCCAGCAGGACATAGAGAATCACCCTGCAAAACTTGAGATCTGCCTTGGCTCCGTTGTAGCCTTTTTTTCGGTGACCTCCGACGTTCGCAAATGAGCTCCGGTCTTCTCACTCCATGACCACCACGGTAGCGACAAGCCTCTCCTTGTGTTTGCAGCA
>JAYMSW010002016.1:0-14716 GCA_036897725.1 Erodium texanum | reverse complement strand
GCAGTAAGATGGAAGCTCTTGGGTTTGTTTTTAGTCTCGTGACAATGTTCTTTTTTATTCGACAGTCTTCACTAGGCCATATATTGCTCTTACTCTATGTGGATGACAGTTTTTATTGGAGATGACAGTCCAGGTATTGTAGATCTCAAGCATCTCCTCAACGAGCATTTCGAAATCAATGATTTGGGGAATCTTGCATACTTTCTTGGGTTGGAGATTGCCACTCTACCTTCTGGTTTCCATCTGTCTCAAGCCAAGTATGCAGCCGAGCTCATCTCTAGAGGGAATGACTGACAGTAAGATTGCCTCCACTCTCATTGAGGGAAGTTTCAAATTTCTTCCATCATATGGCAAAGCTCTCGAGGAGCCCACTCTATGTCGGAAATTGGTTGGGGATTGATCTATCTCACCATCACTAGGGCAGATATTGCCTATGTTATCCACATTGTCAGCCAGTTTATGTGTGCACCCCGCACTGCACACTCTGAGGTCGTTCTTCGGATCTTACGCTATGTTCGAGGAACTTTATCTGAAGGTCTGCACTTCTCATATGGCTCACATTTAGTTCTATAGGCCTACTCAGATGCAGACAGGGCTGCTGATACCACAGGCCGATGCTCTACTACGGGTTATTGTGAAACAAACTGTTATTGCCCGCTCTAGCACGGAAGCTGAGTATTGAGCCCTTGCTGACACTACTTCTGAGCTCATCTGGCTTCATTGGCTGCTCCACGACATGGGCGTTGTTCACAGGTCTGCTATTGTTATTCATTGTGAGAATCAAAGCGGCATCCAGGTTGCTCACAATGATGTATTCCATGAATGCACCAAGCACCCTCGAGTGTAGCCCTAGCACTATAAGTATAGGGCTCTTGTATCTCTTTAAACACATCAATACAATATACAAATATATTGTTATCAAGTTTCATTGCAAAAAAATCAATACTATCTTGAATTTCAAGGAATTTGCGGGCGGGCGGGCGGATGACCCGCGGCTTGTATCCCCGGGGATTGTGTATAAGGGATCCGCAATCCACCCTCGAAGGTGTGGATTCTCCAAAACTAGATCTGTGATCCGCCCACTACTTTGCGAATGGGTATTTTGGTTGGGTAGTTTAGCGGGCGGATCAGGTTGGCGGATTTTTCGGACACCCCTAAGTGCAGGTGCTTACGGTTTGGCGAGGACATCGCTGACGCCAGCTCTAAGGTTTAAATTTGTTTGTTTTTCTTTCTCATTAGATGCTATTCTTCCCCATCCGACGTAGCGTCCACTGATTGGTACGCAATCTGCAGTACCGGTTCCAAACAGCGGCTTCTAATGGGGACAGTCTTCATTGTAGCCGACATCACGTTTTTCTCTCGACGTCAATGTCAATGCCATCTCCCTAACACCCTCTCGACGCCGACCGATATCTTTGCTCTGAGCCAGCCTTCTCAAATTTCAAAAGTTGTCTCTAAGTGATAAAATAAAACATAGTTAATACCACAGTGAATTCGGTGATGAAAATACGAAAATAAAGGTGTGAGTGTGTGTTTTTAAGTATCAAAAAGTTTCAAATTAGATGCTCTATGGTGTTTTGCTCAAATTAACATTTTTAGTCTTTTCCTTTCTAATTTCACTCCTTCATTAATAGTACACGGCTTTATAACCTAAGGACACAGATATGCACCTCTTGACACTTAAATTACGGATGAAGATTAAAAATTAAGAGTAGTTTTTTTTAGCAATTTCCCCTAAATAAGACTAGAAGGGGGATAAAGTTACATTTACACCATTGCACATGTTAGATCATCTCATTCATAAGCGAGACACACAAGGTGTACACTCTTCTTTTATAAGAGCTGCATTAATAACACAACAAGAACCTATAAACTCACAAACAATCTCAAACTGACTTGCTTGTCTGCAACTTCTTATCCTCATCACCTTTCTTCACATCATCCTTGCAGCTCTTTGGTGTCTCCTTCACTTCCACGTTGAGCAGAGACAGATTCGAAGACGCTTCATCGTTAGGCGAAGAAGATTCATCATAGTCCTCAGAGTTACAATAATACTCTGAATTCATGGACTCAGACCTCAGTGACCCAGAGAAGGACGGTGCAGGACCCTCCAAGCCCCAGTTAGCATATTTCTTGTCGTCCTCTTTCATCCTCCGCGCGTATTCTTCGTAGTTGAAACCTTTCGGGTTTTTGCCACCAAACACAGACTCCAGCTTGTCCATGTCGAAGACCTCTTCCATTATGTTTCGGCTCATTGGGTCGTTGGAGTACACGAACCTCACTTTGTTGTATGTTTTGGGCTCGAGAAACGGCTTCACCATCTGCAGCAACAAAAGGTTGTTCCTCTGAACTTCAAGACATAGTTGAAAATGCAAGAAAGGAAGAAAACAGAGATGTTACGAGTCCACACGTGAGTCTTGATCACAAGTCAGATAAAAAAAAAACACAAGGATATCTTCGTCATATCACACCCAAAAAGTTGACGGAATTGGGATAAATTCAGACTGGAAAAAAAATACGGCAGTTTGTTGAAAATGATGCATATTTGAGGATAACTGAATGAGATCATCCTTTGAGAACAACTTACGGTCCAGAAAGATTCAAATATTTTGGGAGGATTATACAGAATGGCGAGGCCCAATCTCTCAGGGTAACGATTCTGCAAGACATGAGCTGTTTCTCGCGTCACCTTCATGGATACACTAGACATGTTCCATCTTTCAAAATCAATCAGCCAAACCATCTGTTCTTGATTCGAGTTCGAATGTGCTATGGCATTCTCCATGCAGTAAACCAAATACCCAATTTGTCCACCTGATCCCGTAGTGTTCTGACACAGTAAAAGTAATTAATAGATTGAAAGAAAAAAATAACAGTAACTTTAAGCAAGAATGGCAAGAACGATGATAATGTATCTACCTGGAAACCAGGTCTCATGATCAGAACAGCCCTTCCTGTCTTGTCCAAGTAATTAGCTCTGTAAATCTTCCCTGTTTCAGCTTCTTTAGCAACATGTCCCTTGGAAGATGTAATGGGATTGTTTTAGTAGCAAAATTTAAGGAAACAATTAATTCATTTTGTAACAATGTGTTCATGTTAAAAAAACATACCCATCGAATATTTTCTGGCCTGTATTCGAGCCTCCATTTCAAGGTCTCCTTCAACATTTTAGCAGCCTTTTTTGTGTTCCAGTTCCTTGCTCTGAGGAACCTCAATATTGATTCGTCCGAGCAGAAGGGTTGAAGCTTATCAGCAACTACACCAACCATCTTTCTGACTTCATTGATCTGAAAAGAAAAAAAAGATCCAATTCAACAACTGGTTTATGTAACACATAGTACGATCCAATTTGATAATTTACAACCATCCGGTGATTGTTGAATCTTAACCTAAGACCCAATTTGATGCAGAGTTCGAAAATAGGCAACACATGACTTCTTTGTTATTAAGTTTATACATACCTTGGCTTCTTGCTCTTGGATTGGCAAGATTTTCTCTGTTATACTTTCTGATCTTTTGAAAGACATCGTGTCGAATTTCAGGAAAGCTACAGATCTCTGCAATTGTTACACAATTCCTATTAATCAAGGTCTAATAATCGAAGAAAGCACATCAATTTACTTAGAGTTCTCAAGTTCCCCAAAATATCATTATAGCATTCACAATCTCCAATCTAACTATACTAAAAAAATTAGAAATAAAGAAAATGAACATAGATTTTCATTTTCTTATCATATTAATAGTAATGTGAAACCTAAAAAAGTGATCACAATCAATGGGTACAGGACACAATTGACTATAGATTACCTTATTCTCTAACAATTGGGGTCATTTCCAGCAAGCAATTTAGGGCTCAGGAAGTGCCATCTCTGTACAAGTCAATTGAAAAATGAACAAAACAAAACCCAAATCAGAAGTACTAATCGATCAATTAGTTATGAATTCAGAAAGATTAAAAAAAATTATGAGAGGAAGAGAGATTGGATAAGAAGTGGATGGATGAGAGAAGCAGAGATAGAGCGCAATCTTCTAATCTTTCGACTCCAAGAAATAAGGAGTGCCGGCTCATTGCAATTTCTTCCTAAGAACGATTTTATTTTTGTCCTTTTCTTTGATTTTTTTTTTATGGACCAATCTGGAAAACTGTACGGATTGCTATCAATTGGATTATTAGCTTGTCAAAATAAGCACATCTTATTTTTATTTTTGTAAATTGCATAGGGCACCCCCCAAAATGAGTGAAATCATAGATTCGTCACTTCCCTTATGATTGCAAGTGTGAAGATTGAAACTAGTGACCTCGTGTTTATTACATAGAACCTCTGCCACTTCACCTGCAACCGTTGATTCAGAACACGAAAATTCAGATTCAGAAACAGCGTTTCCATATGGTAAATAAAAGCAAGACGTCCTTTAACTCGAATGAGTCAGATAGAGATAGAGAGACAGATACAGATACAGATACAAATCAATGGTACATATATTATCGTGAATTACACTTAATGAAGAGTGCCAGCCCCGGCCAGGAGGTAGTGCAGTTTCCTCATACTCAGCTAGTGCTTCCAGAGAGGTCTCCAGAAACAGCACTCCCGTAGGAAACTGCACTTCCATAAGAAGCTGATCCTGTTTGTGACGCTGCAGCTCCTGCTCTCGCCTTCTTCATCTGTCGTATCCTGAAAGCGTCTCTTGGCAGTGGCTGGCTCTGCACTGAGGTAGCAGCTTCCTCCTCTTGCCCTGTTAATATCAAAGAGGGATCTTCATTACAAAAGACAACAATGTGAATTCTACACAATTCAATACTTATGTTGTGGTGATTCAGATGACATTGTTTCAACTTGTTCTTCCAAAGCATGTATTGTTGTCATAGGAAATGCTAAACTCCAAACATTTTACTTGGTACTGTCAAGAACTATCGACAAGGAGCAAAAACATGCAAGATGATGGAACTTACTCTCTTGATCTTTTCTTTTGCCAGATGGCCTCTCTCTTGTTGGTCTAAAAGATGAAGCATTTGGAGCAGGATGAGGCTTGTTTGAACCAGGAAGCCCGCTTGTGTTCATAGCAGGACCTGTTGGCATCGGCGCTCCTGACTTCCCAGCCTGCCCTGTCGGTATATTGCTTTGCATGCATATCGATAATACAATGTCGACATTTGGTGTTGGACCTACAAGACATCAAGAACCATAAAAGATTAGCAATCAATAAGCATTGTATTCAAGAACCATAGAGTTAGAATACTCAATCACCCAATTGGAAATAAGAACCAAAGATGGAATTTTGAAATATTACCGTCCACAGCAGGCAAATTTGCTAAGAATGCAACCAATGCAGGTGGTGTTGCTTTCAATACTTCATCAAATGCATTGTTGGTTCCGCTTCCTGCTACCGTCAGAGTAGGGTTTGCCATGGCACTAGATGCAGCAGGAGCTCCAGGCACAACTGTACTCGGGAGAGTCCCTGTCCCAACTACCAGAGAAGAAAGGCTTTGAGTCATGTTAGAGTTTAGTTTATTTCCTATTAGCTTGTCCTATTTCTATGTTGCTTAGCATTATTGTATTTCCTATTTAGTATAGAGTTAAATCCTATAAAAAGGGATGCTCTCATTGTATTGAACAACACGAATTAATCAAGTTCTCAATCAATAATATTCTATATTTTAGAATTCAACAAAGCTAAATAAGAATATGTATTATTGCATCTCAGAAATAAATAATAATAATAATATGTAGCTATAGTTTGTATTAGCCATTAAATGATCAATAACATAATAGCATACCAGGTTTTTGCCTTGGGTCATAAACGACCATCCGAGAAGTGTCTGGACGAATAATTTTTGAAGATGCAATTTGATTTCCAGTCAACCCAGAAGGACCTTTATCTGCAATAATGTTGGGCCTTTTATGTTAAGTTACCTAGTTTATATATGATTATTATACAAATCTGTAACAGTAAATCAGGAGAGAAATGTGGATATTAACAGTACCTACAGTGCCAGATCCATTAAGCAGCACGGGCTTCTCTACTTTCTTACTGATGTTTTTGACAAGCCACTATACAGAAACATCAATGAAGCTAGTCATATAGTAAATCAATCATTACATAAAAAATATGAGCACAGAGAAGATCGGTTATAGTAGGCCCACTCAGTGACGATATTCATATTAATAACGACAAATTCTTAGTAATTGCACCTCTTGGCGGGACAAATGATCCAGATCCTTAGAAGAGCATGGCCAAAGATCCATGAAGCTATACCGTGATATAACATCTTGCAACGAAGTCTCTAACTCTGGCGTTCCTTCTTCACCTGTCCTAGAAAGAGCTTCTTTCCTCCTTTGCTCTACCTATATAAGGGTAAGAAGGCTCAAGTCATATACAGAATAAAAGACAAAACATCAAATAAGATGACAGGATCAATTTACTGATATGTAAAGAGAATAATCATTTCTACCTTCAGGATGCTTGCAAGATCTCCATACGTTTGCTCAAATTGGGTAAAGCGTTTCCACACCTGAAACAATAGAAATCCTTATTATTTGTTGAAGCAAGAATAAGAAACAATGATGATCAGATACGTGTTTGTCAGACCTTCTAAGGAAATTAATAACTAATATATAAGTTGTGGCGCAAATGCAGCGTTGAATATAAATAATACTTTAAAGATGCTATGTTTTATAGATAGTATGCTCAAAATTTAAATGTAAAACAAGAAGGCACCAAAACCAATTTGGAAGACCAGAACTCTTTGTTGCAAGAATACTTGGAAGGCAAGATGTCTAAACTCTATATCACCAAATTATAAGAAAGAAAGAAAGAAAAAAAAGGAGATGTTACTGTTCACTTGATCATTCTTTGAGAATGCATTCCATGCATCACATCTAACACAGTTTTAATAGGAAGTCAACATCTTGTCTTGATCCTTTTCAGTAATTTTTACCTTGCTCCAGAATAAATAAATCACAAGGTGGGGTTTAATGACCAAAAAAGCACACCTCAACAGATTCCTCAGGTGGCAGTGAGCTCAGCGCCCTCTCAAACAATGCCCGGATGTTTTTATCATCATTTAAGCGGGACAAGAAATCTGCATATCTGCAACAAAAAAGAAATGTCTATGACCAACTATTTTAAATCAAACAACAAATATCTGGTCGTGTTACGGTACTAAAAGATGGATTTTATATTTCAACACCTGCATCATGTGTAGAAAGAGTTGGACTTCTACACATGGACTTTCGCTTCAACTTTACATGATGGTCAATTGTTTTTGGCTATTCATAATAGACTTTCACTTTAACTTCACATGAATAGACAAAAACAATTGGCCCACCCGAAGACCCTATTACACACTCATGAAAGCTTTACCTAAGAGATTAGTACTTAAACTTTCCACGAATAAAACAACTCAGTACCGAAACATATGATCCAAACAACATACGAAGCACTGTGATATAAAAAAGTCCAAAATTAGAAGAGGTAAACTCACTCAAGAATGTAAACAGGCTCATGCATGAATCGTTTTAAACCTGCCTCAAATATATTTTGCGCAACCTGATAGAGTGAACATCAATTGTAACGAATATTTCCATATTAGTTTTGTTAAACATCTACAAGTTAGTAATCAATGTAATTACATGCAATAGGCATGCTTAAATTATGAGCAAAAGAATCTTAGTGCTTGGCATACAGAACAATTCATCTACATCTTTCACATTTAAGCATGCTACAACAAGACAACTTCAACCATTTTGAATTATCAAGAAATAGGGGTTCATTAATACAGATTCCTGTCTTCTAGCAAGAGTACTTCATGAAACAAAATCTATGATCCCAATAAAACAGAAAAGAAAAATAAGACCTTTGGATCCCTGTCAAGACAAAAGGCCATCGTTGCATAGGCAACATAAACATGGTAGGTGCAGTTTGGGGATTTGAGAGCATCAAGAAAGTATTTCCGAGCTGCTTCCGGCCCTTCATTCCTTCTTAGAAAGCGCATAAACTGCAGTAAGAAAAAATAAATAAAACAATATAATAAAAATGTAGAGCCATGAATAGAATGAAACTTTTTCTAAAAATGCCAAACATCGAGCTACAAAATATCCATGTCATTATAATTTTCAATTCAATCAAACAATTTTTTTATAAAAAAAATAATCATCTAGAAACTAATTGATCAATCATAAACTGTCTAAGATACTCAAAATGGACACCGAACAATATTTACCCATTTTTATCAAGTTGCACAAAAGTTGTGGTGGAATGACTCAGGCAACATTATACTATCAAGGTAGGACATACCTACATGGCTACATAAACATGTCCACTAAATGGTTCAAAAAATACTTACCTGAATATGTGCCAGAGCTGTTGCATTGACACCATCCCGTACAAGGCTCTCATAAATTTTCTTTGCAGGCTGAAAATAGTGCATCAAATGATAAGACCATGAACAAGAAGATTATGTGCAAGTGAGAAAGAAAAAGAACATCAAGATTCATGTACTTGAATTGCTCCGCGGGTTTCCTCCAACTCAGCATATGCATATCGGATCATTTCTGAATCTGCTCACAATTATACATTAAAGAAAAAAAAATGAAATGAAAAAAGAACAAAGAAGGGTATGTAGGAAGCCCAAATGTGTATCTGAAATAACAGATACTAATTGAATTAAATTTGGTAAAGCCTGATTCAATCCAAAGCTCAAATTGATAGGTGGAGGCCCCAAGATGAGACACATTTTTCGATGTGGGACTCTGATACCCCCTCCTCACATGCTGGCTGAATCGAAACCCAAGCTTATAATACTGTGTAGAGTTTTAAACCGAGCTGCATATATTGGGCCGGTCTCCACAGCTAAAAGGTCAACCTTCTAGTTGAAATTGTCCTTTGCCTTTATATGTAGTCACATATTTCTATTACACGTGCAACACATCTGTAGATCATAGGGGGGTGACAACAAATGGGCCACATGGTCAATGCCCACAGACCCAAATCACTATAACCTCACACCATATTAAACTATAAACCGACCTAAAGGTCAAAGCTGATGGGTGGATGCCCATGATGTATATCAAACAGTGACATGAGCCACATCTATACAAAATTATGTCATTTGAGTGGAGGTGTCAACCCTTTCCTTAAATATAGTATAGAAATCAGTAAAATTAATAATAATAATAAAAAGTGGTTGTTTACTGTCGAATACTAGAGAATAATAGTTGCCGAAAGACAAGAAGAAACCAACTAACCAGGAAGAACTTTTAGCGCTCGTTGGTACACTTTAATCGCAGAGTCTATTGCGCCATTTTTTGCATGCCATGTTGCGTAGTCATACCATATATCAGGGTAATGGTATAAATACATCAGACACTGGATACATAAGACAGTTTAGAATTGATGACAAAATGTAATAAATGAGAATTGTATACCACTGGAGAACGCCATTTCCGAAATATAGTACGGGTCGGCTACATCATGAATACCCTATCAAAACTCGTTGGGATCTCCGGCTCGTATCTTCCCCCTCCACCCCATCCTATCTAATGACATGTCCTCACTTAACCCAAGTGTCATTGTGTTATTTCTTAGCACTTCTTCCCATGCTAACTTAGGTTTACCCTTACTCCTTTTATTTTCCTCCTAATTGAACACTTCAATTGAAAATACACACCTAGAAACTATAATGGGGACAATACAAAGAAAAGCTGCTGCAGATGACAAATTAAATAGCACGCCCAACAAAAATAATGGCCGAGTTTAATTGACCTCAGAAAACTCTATAAGCATTTAAGTCAACAACATGCAAGAATAATCAATGGATGGCTGACAGAACATAGCAGGAAAAATCTAAAGAGTATTTACTACACTAGAGGATTAAACAAAAACATAGGGAACTCAGAAAAAACTGTACCTGCTCGTAGGTTAGTATAATACGCTTATTGGAGGAAGCACTGTCTATCCTTTGAGGGTTTCCCCTGAAACAAAAATTCATATAATTAATTAAAACTTAAAAACACATAAGACTTCTCCTTAGGATTGGCTAATAACATGTCAATGCCATTTGGGGTTCTTTTCGTGATGGCAAGGGAATGAGATTTGAGAATAATACATAAGTTTGGAGTAAAATGTTTTATAGACAAATTAGATAGCCATTAAGGAACAGTAATGATTTGCAGTTAAAAGATAACATACTATGATAAAATAAACTTCAGCTCCAAACACAAGGTTTGATTTTGCCCTTAAAGGTTCACATATCTTGGAGCCTGACAGTTGAAGGTACCAAAAACAATTATGAATAAGCAAAAATACTGTTTTTTTTCTTTCAAACTTTTGCACCGCCAACAAAGATTGACCACTAAATTTGACACAAAATCTTTTGAAGAAAGCATCTGATTGCCATATCGCTTTTATCAAAATTTAATACTACAGTTATGATCTTCCAAAAAAAAAATTAATGAAATGTATATGCATCACTACTGAAACTAGAAATACATCGTAACCTCGTTTCTTACTTCTCGAAAGCAATAAACCTCTTCCAAGCCATCCATTGCTGTTCTTCCTGTGAAAATGCAACAGTAAATTACAAGAAGCCCACAGAAAATATAATTGAGAATATATTTAGGTGTATTGCTGATAAAATGGTGTTTTGTGTTTGTGACCGCTCAATATACTACTAATTGAATCCTTCAACTAAGAACTTAATTTTCAGTTGGAAACTTCATATGCACCATAGCAGGTTTAGTTTTGGGCCTTGCCCATTTCTTATGTCATCTATGTTTAGTCTTGGGACATGCAGAGGCCATTACGTTGCCAGGACTGTGAGTAAGGCCTGTAAAGGTGAGAATAGGAGTGTCCCACATGGACTCTATCTAGCTGTTTAATATTGCTTCAAATACTAGCCAGGCCTGTCCACAAAACAATGTAGGCTTTTGGGTAGGAAACTTAAAAGTTCTCAGCCTCATAAATGTTATCGCTTGTTCCACAACTAGAGATGCTCAAGGCTAGTGGAGAGTAGCTGTGAACCAGCATAAGGGAGAGGAGAAGGGAAAGCAAAAGAATCACATGCTATACAAACCAGAATTTCTCATTAATTGTCTCTAGCCAATAACTCCTGCTTTACAATCTTACTGGTCAATAAATCAAATAGACCTCATCAAGCTAGCAACAAAAACCCATGAGCCACAACTAAAATCCATAACCAGAGAATCAAAACTTTCCAAATTACCCTAGCTTATTAAGCCTAAATAAATAAAAGAATAAAATATTACTCATCCAATACACTTCCATGGGTAAAATCACGGAGTGCATGGACTTCTTTCTTGGCTATCAAAGAGGAAAACTCTAATCTAGCTATGAAATGGCTACAGCACTACCATGCCTAAAAACTAAATCGGCAAACCTAACTTAATAATTTGATCTTATCAATGTACATTGCATTCATATCAATTACTACAGCTGCTGAATAGAAAAAAGATCTTACCTTGTAGGAGCCAGTTGGTGGTACAGCAAGCATGTTCCAATCAATTTCATCAACATATTTCTTCCGCTCCCTATACACAGCCCTAGCACTGTTGTACTTTGGCTGATAGTCAGATAACAATCCTTTGGCCTGCTCAACAATATAATCAGAGGGTGCATCTGTTAGGAGTGGTACTTGGTTCAAAACAAAAAGGCATGTGTTTGCATACAATGGAAGATTCAAAAAAATTACCAGTTGACGGCTGACAGAATTCTCAAAATTTTCATAGTCCTTCCATAGCTGTTCCACGTGATGGGTAGGGGTAAGGATAGCTTTCTGGTATATTTTCCGGACAACAGTCATCCGCTGTGTCTCTTCCTGTGAGTGCAAAGCCTGCAAGATCATATCATATAAGTATAAAAAAAAAGTATGTAATAAACCAACAGTGGTTTCTGTACCATGTTCTTTAAAGACACAGAATGAAAACCTGAAAATAGAGGAAGAAGTCAACAAACCGGCAGTGATTTTAAATAAGCAAGATATTCCATCCAAATAGGCCCAGATGATATGTCTGCTCCTGGTATCATATGCATAAAACATTAAATGATCAGTTACCCAGTTTGCGCAACTCCGAAGATAGCTGAACGTATACATTACTATCTACATGTGTAAGGAATGATATATCTTGGTACATTCACTATGTAACAAAAGCTCTAGATAAAAATAGATGCACTGCATTCCTTGAGTTTTACTTGCATATGCAAACCAAATGATTTTTGCCATTGCATCTGAAACTACAGTTTAGGCAACTCACTCAGTACTATTTTGAGCTAAACAGAATAAGAACATCTTATTATATTTCATATTTTTATCTAAATGAAAAAGAAATTCCAGTTAACCACAATCATGAAAGTGAATATACAAGTAATTTGATCATGATAAGAATACTAGCTAAGTGTAAGATCTAGAATTTGAAGGGGGAAAAGGCAAAAGCTAGGAAAAACTATCCAGTATTAACAACAGTTAAATGCCCTGAAGACATCTTGTTCTCTGTACCAGCTTAATACTTAAGTAACAAATAATCTAAAGGGATTAAGAAAGATAACAGACCAACATAGTTGAGCATAAAATCAAAAGCCTTTCTAGTCTCTTCCTGGCCCTCCACCCCCTTCTTGTCATTGACTTTTCTGATGAAACGAATGTAGCATCGCCTGGCAACACAATAAAACTTTTCAAATCATTACCGGGAGATATAGAAACCACAAGAAGCAATTTGAACTTATCATAACAATAGTGTGCTATGCATAACTGCATACTAGCATGCAGTCAAGGGTCATAGCACAGCTTTAGCTTGCTGGGCTAAGAGCAGACAGATGTTTTGATTGCACCCGGATGGATAGTATAGCAGAATCAAGAAAGAAAGTGTTTACAAAGAAAACAAAAGCCCAATTCTTTAAGAATGAAATAAAGTAATACCAAAGAGGAACTTGGAGACAGTTCAATAAGCATCTGCTAAAAATCTGTTTTGTAGCATCGTCATTATTTGCAGCCATGAAAGCCTCCACATACTGTTTCCAGTACTTTGCCTGGAGATTAAGGGATATCAATTATACCACAGCATATCAGAAAATTCCAAACAAGCAATTAAGATAATTATATAGGAAATGGAAATAGCTATATGAACATGCTTCAATATGCTAATGCCAGAGCACCTATAAGAACCCGCAATTTATTTGTGCACTAGCCAAACATAAGAATACAAAAAAAAAATCTGCTTTAGATCTCCTTGCCCCGGTCTATTGTCAATGAATGCATAATATAATCTAAAGAGCCAGGCAGAGTATACGACACTATTGATAATTCATGCATAATTTACTTCCCCCAACCCTTATTTAGTTACATTGAATTTAAGAAAGGATGACATTTATTAAATCAACAGGTTGATCAGGCCATAGCGCCACCAATTGAAACACCAATGCCAGGCCTATCAGATTTTCCAGACATAACACAATTAACTGGATGAATTAAAATAAATCACTACACTAATAAGGCAAATTAGTCCGGAAACAAAAAGGAGAGCCCAGAGAAATTGAGGAACGCTCACAGCTGTGGGAAACAATACAAGAAGCTGCTCGTATATCGGAGCCGCCTCCGTAATAGGGAGATGCTGAAGAGAAACGACAAAAGAACCAGAAAATCAGCATTCGATAATCAGATGTAGAGCAACAAAAAAAAAGTGAATTTTGAAGTCGTCGAGATCGAAATCATGAAATAAACATACCAACGCCTCGTTCGCTAAGAGCTCAGCGGCTTCAACATTATACTTGTCGACGGCGACATTATTGTCCTGAAGAGGAAAAGGGATTGAATTTGTTGAGGAGAACTGAAAAATAGGGCACGGAGAGTACAAAATTAGGCGTGGAGCTGTACCTTTTCTTCAGGCGCAGTACTGCGATTCTCGGCCGACGCCATTATTGTTGCTCTTCCTACTCTACAGTGTGGAGCCAAAGAAGTTCGCGAATCAAAATTGTTTACGAGGCCGAAGAAAGCCTCTCCAGTCTGCACCTTTATTTTTTGAACATAAAAATAAGAGGTAAGTCTACAAAATAACGGTGTGTTAATCTTTATGTTTAAAAAGTATCGGTGAGTTTATTTGTTTAACAAAAATTACCGTTATATGATTTTTCTGTTCGTAAAATGTTCAACTTAACCCTTTTAGAAGCATGTGAGGTGCACACATTTTTCATATTTCCCTAATTACCCTTAGAGATAATCATATAACGCAACGGTATACTAACCCTCGATTTCAAAAAGTAATGGTCTTTTAGTTTGCTCACAAAAATGTGACGGTGAACAAAATTTCCCCATCAGCCAAAACCCTAAAACAACCTAGTCAACCCACAAACTCTAAAGTCAAACCCAAAATAAACTGGTCAAACCATAAACCATAAAATCGGTCAACCCCTAAATATAATGGCCAAACTTCAAACAATGGTTTGAAACTTTGACGTCAAACCCCAAACATCCCAATCAAACCCAACCCATGGTTCGAAACCCTAAAGTCAAACCCCAAACAAATTGGTCAAGCCCTGAACCATGACTCGGTCAACCCCCAAATAGACTGGTCAAACCTCAAACCATGTTTCGAACCCCTAAAATCAAACCCCGGCCCATCGTTCAAAACCCTAAGTCAAGCCCCAGACAAATTAGTCAAACCCCTAAACCATGACTCGATCAAACCTCAAATATAGACTGGCCAAA
>JAYMSW010002015.1:0-14716 GCA_036897725.1 Erodium texanum | reverse complement strand
AGAGGCTGAGAACAGATGCTGGAAAAAGGAGGCCAAGCCATTTATGAAGAGGAAGAGCATTGTACAAGTTGTATTAGGCTCATAGTGTTAGTGTAGCATTTGTAAAACCTCTCTCTATGTCCTTCCATTGTATGCCAACACTGTAGTTAGTGTCAGCAACTGATATGTAAATAAGTTGTGATTCTGTTTTATTTCTGTTCTGTGGAGCTACACAGTTAAACTATTTTGTCTTGAGTACTGTGTTGTGCTTTTGGGCGATAGACACAAGAATTGATGTGCGCACACAAATAGAAGTTTACAGATGGACTTTGGAGATACTCTCCAAGATACCTTAGCTTCTTTACAAGATTTTGACTGTATTTATAGCTCTCCAGCCTCATTACATTTTTCATCATGAAAGGCTACAAGATTTTGACTGTATTTATAGCTCTCCAGCTTCATTACTTTTTTCATCATGAAAGGCATATATGTGGCTAACAAGTTCATCCAATGCTTAGATAACAACTCCTTGCTCGGATCATCCAATATAGAGTTCATCTCAATAAAAGTGGACTTGCCTATAATTGAGGGAATCGACTGTAATTAACCCATATGTTTGGATATTGAGAGGAACCGACTGTAATTAATCTATAAAAACAAGTTTGAATATTTCCATGAAATTCATGTATCTTGTTTATACTCGTCCCTTAGTTTTTCAATTAAAATTGATGACGAGGAAAAAAAACACTCGTCCATGCGAATTTTTTTTCTTTAATGATTCTAAAATTGATGACGAGGAAAAAAAACACTCGTCCATGTGGAATTTTTTTCTTTAACGATTCTAAAATTGATGACGAGGAAAAAAAAACACTCATCCATGTGAATTTTTTTCTTTAATGATTCTTCTCAAATGCTAGTGTGATGTGTGCATATGATTCCGATTCAACTTTTGAGTAAATTGCAAGCATTATAGCTTCAACTTGACCTTTAAAATTATTACTAAAGATATAATTACGTTTATATTTATTTGTTATACTTTTAAAATGCTATGTTACCCGACTTGGCATAAAAACTAATTGAGAATAATTGCAAGAGCTCATTAGATCTATTTATAAAAGTTTATAGGATAAATCAAACACATTTGTGAGGAAGATATATATTGATAAGAGTTTCTTTTTACATAGGGGAGATATTTAGTTTATATCTTGACACATTCAACAAGTCTAAGATTTAAATTAAGAATGGCTGATAAAAAAAATCGGCAATTTTGGGAGACTTAATAAGTTATTTTTATGAGTTAGGGATTGTTTTTACTAAATGATTCAGACAAAATAAGAGTTAGGGATTGTTTTTACTAAATGATTCAGACAAAAGGACTTTTCTTAAGTAATTCAACAATTTATGCATCATGCATGTAACCTGTAAGAAACATATAACATTACACAGATAAAACCAACTAATGTAACAAAGAAGGCCATCTTTGACGACAATCCTGACCCCAACAACAACACAAACACACATAACATTACACAGATGAAACCAATTGTACATTTATTTACAGCTGCACAACATAAATAGAGGCCCGTGATAAATTTTATCCGTCCCCAATGTAGCAGTCTCGAAGATCAATTCACATAAGCTAAAAACAATATGTACACGGTTGAAACGGCAGGGCCAGAAACCTCTAGGGATCTGCATGGTCCGCAACTCCCTCATCGCTAGAGGCATACTCATCTTCACTCATCTCATCATTGCTAGAGTTCTCTTCTTCTGCAGCAGCAGCTCCTATATCTTCTGGCTTTGCATATTTCTCACAGAACTCTGGAGATATATTTGGGTTTTGTTTAACAGATACACACATAGACACTCCAAACACACTTCATGTGAAATGCATAAAGAAGAAGAAGAAAAAAACATAAGTACCTTTAACTCTTTGTTCGTATGCAGCTCGGTCACGCATCATCATAGCTGCAGCTTCTCCATTCAATGGGTCTGATGGGTTGGGATACAGAAGAAGTTGTGGTAGAAATACTTCAAACACATTTACCAGATCTGGAAAACATGGGTTAGGATCAAAAGATCTGATATTTAATTTGGGGGGAAGAGGGTATGAATTTAGAACAAGCTTTTTTCTGGCTTACCAAACATAGGACTCCATGTCTGGTTGATTACATCCAAACAAACTGAGCCTGACCTGAATTTTCACATCCTTTAAGCAAGTAAAAGTAATAACATAGAACATCAATTTTCACATATACTCACATCTCATCCACATTTGGGTGGTAGATCTTGTTAATAAAGCCTATGGAAGGTGATTTATAAGGGTAAGCATCTGGAAGCTCAACCCTGATCCTCCACACTCCACCATGATAAGGACCTGCAATAATAGTCCATACTTACAATACTGGAGCCACAGCAAGAATAAAGAAGGAAACAATCAAACAAGTGCATCATAATCAACATATCTTGGAGCTTAAAACAAGACTCTAATAACACAATACTATGTTGGTTTTTACATTACCAAGATTAAAGAGTTTCAGATTTCAAAATCAAAAGGGCAGATTGAAAACACCATATGAACAAACTGAACTTGATTTAAAACCAAAAGGATCTGACTTATACTAATTCAATCAACAACAGAGATAAACATCTTTCTATATCTTGGAGTCAATTTGTACTGATGGTCAACATAGCTCGACCACAAAATTGAACAAAAATACCAAATACCCACAACAGCAATCATCTCTATGAGCTTAAATATCTGCTAAAAAGGAACAAAGAGAGATATGGGTATTGAAGAGCTTTACTGTCACTGGGTCCATGGAACTCCACATAAAATTCTTGCATACTATCATTGATCGTCTCCACCTTGTAATCACTCATCATCCTACAATAAGGCCCCAAAAAATTATGAGATCAAGCTTGAACAACAAAAAAAAATGAAAATCGAAAAATCCAGGCCATGGAAATGAAGAGAAAAAGTGAGAGAGAATTAACAGTTTCATCAGGTCCATCTCTCTGCGTTTGCTTGGGGAAGACATGATGATTTTGTTTTTCTGGGTAAAATTTGGAGGTGTTCTTGGGAAGCAGAGAGAAGATGGAAGAGAGGCTATTGAGAGAAGCAAAATGGTTCGGACATCAATGACCGAGACATCACACAAGAAGATAATAGAAGAACCTTATTTTATTTTATTTTATTTTATTCAATTTAAGTATCTTTTCTAACTCGTTACAATACTGTAAATTATTACTAAATTATATCATTTATCGTAACGGAACGGAACTCATTTTTAGATTTTTGAAAATATTACCATTCTGTTATTATAAAGGTTGTGCAAATCTGTTTCTTTAACAGTGGTTCAGATTATGTGACTCAAACCGTTCAATTTAGTTTTTTTAAACTCTAATTAAAAATCAGTCGTTGTCTTAATGTTTTGAGCAACTTATAAACTACGTTCTTAGATAGATTATCGTTGAAAATGACATAAATGAATATATTTCTTTTGTTTTACATTTGATTTTTTCTAATTCAAAATAAAATTATTATTAAAACCAAAAATCATTAGGAAATGGTTTGTCATAGATTGTGATAGGTTGTTTAACAAGATCTAGTATTGATCACCATAAAAAGTTTGTATTTTGTAAAAGCCCCAGAATAATTTTGTAAAAGCCCCAAAATTTTAATCATATATGATTTATATAGTGAGAAAATTAACCGATAAATAGTCTTACTTTAATAAAGGAAAACTCCGAAAACTAACTATCGATCACCTTAACTTTTCACGACCTAACGATAAACGACCTTTTGTAACAAAAACTACCTCATGGTGGTCAAAAATGTTACCAATCATCATTAAACCACATAAAAAAACCTTATGATTTTTAAAAACGCCAAAATTTTAATCATTACAAACGTTCAATCACCCTCAAAATTTATGTACGCCACAAGTTTTACCATTCACGATGCTAGTTTAATTGGCTATATTTTATTTATCTTAAATCATTTTAACTCACATTGTCAGTCACTTTTGATATCAATACTACAATTTCATATAATGAAATAGGTATGATTTCTTAAAGGTTCACGAGCTAGAAGCGCTGAAGAAGATGTGAGTTCAAATTTGACCACCAGCTACCTATAAAATAATTATAGAAAAAGAAAGAATTGGAGTAAGGACTACGGATTCACTGTTTCTTCTTATCTTCTTCACCGAACATAACATTTAATTAAGATTCATTACATTGGTAAAATCCAAGCTGCACAAATTCATTGAATGAGACAAACAACCATTATTAATTTCGTATTTTCTAATATTAAAACTTGTCATTCCTAGAACCTAATGTGTCGTTCATTTATAAAAGAGTTGAAAAATACAAAAAATAAAACATTTTGGGTAAACAAGTTTCATTGTCTCAAGTAATCAATTGAACATGCTTGAAGTGCATAAACACAAGGCCTTGAATGGGTCTGGTATGACCACAGTACCAACCATGGAACTGAATAAGGATCTTTTCCCTAGAGTTAATTATTATTTCTAAATCAATGGGATTAGAGAGTGATAATTATAATTATCATCAATATGCATATTCATGTAACTGGTCACTCAATCAATCAACCAAGTCAACAGCTCCACATGCAAAATGGTCAAACAAATTCCCAAAAAACAGACAGACGAGTGCAAAAGTCAACTTCCATAATACATCCAATTTCCCCCTTTTAACCCCACTATATTCAAAAGGCTCTTGTGTTTTCAACTAGGCCTCTCTACTGAAAATCTAGCCTAGAGATACGATGTGTAGTATAAGTACCTGTATTTGAAGTTGGTCATCATTGCAGTGATCTCAAAACTGGAAACATATGAACCAAGACAAGAGCACGTCAACTACCAACTAACTGCTTCACTTCCACCAGCAGAAAAGATGATTCTGTACTGAGAGCAGCCATATGGAAAAATGAGAAAACCCGCCAGACTATACAACAAAGTTCTTGATCCACTGAAAATTCCCATTTGGCTTGCTGGAGAGATCTACCACACAAAACTGTGAGACTTTACATTGCTCAACAAATTAGTTAATCCAAGTAAAGGTGCTATCTTGAATTCGAACGAGGCTTGTTTGGTGAGTAGAAGATAGAGCCTGGCCTCTTTAAGGTTTCATGTTCAGAACCATTAGACCTACTGTCATCATCATCATCATCACTGTTGACATCAGCAGGAGTGAACCTATTCTGGAGTCCTCTGCGCCTCAGAAGAAAAACATTGAAGTAGTAGCTCACCAGATTTTCCCTGCTTTTGCCAGGAAATGACCTGCGCAGATGATCCCAGAAAAGCTTGCCAAGAGATATGGGATTAGCCCTCACTATAGATTCAAACTTCTTCTCTTCATCCTTTTCCCAAGAAAGTGCAACTTCCTCTCCCATCTTATTAAACTTCCAATGGTGGAAAGCTGAGCCCAATTCCAGCTTCACTTTGAACCTTTTCTCAGCTGTGTGAAACCTGATACATTCAGTAGAACCAGGAGCTTGGCAACCACAGCAATCCTGTCTTCCCTTTCCAATAGGATCTCTTTCAATTAGGGACCTGCGCTCTGTTTTTTCCAGTGGCCACATCTTGATGCCTAACCACTTAGAATCACTTTCATAAGCTTCCTCAGTCCATTCTGGTACTTCAGCTTGGAAATTTGGGCCCAGAGGAATTCGCTTGCGGTCCCAAGTGTCAACCATGTCAATATGGCTTATCCCTGTATTAGAAGGGTTATGACCATTATCAAAGTCGCTTTGACTGCCTGGGGAGGAAGACCCTGAACAAACTTGTCCATCAGAGAGGAGTTTCTGCCTGCTCTTCAACCTCTCTCTAAGGTTGTAACTGGATCCAAGTTGATCATCATACATTGATGGGTGCATCTTCTGGCACTTCTACAGCATAGAAATAGGCTTTAACTTAAATAGTGAACACATGAAAATATATAAACTTCAGCTAATTCAAATACACAATTGTGCAAGAGATAACTAGGAATGATCAATTCATCAATATACGTAACTAAGAAGAAATCTTGGACTTATTGCTAAGGCCAAAAGAGGCATACATTCACATATTAACCTAGAACCGACTATAATTTTTCACATGACGTCAGTACCTTCCTGTGTTGCAAAAAGCAGAGATGTTCAACTGTCAAAGGTAGTAAACTTCTGAAATCACCATTTTATTGATAATCATGGTCATTTTTTCTGCTATTAATACTCATTAGCAAGGAATACAAAGTGATGCACATAACATGATATCACTTACACCTGAAACTGTTCCATATTAGAAGCAACCAAAAAGGAAGAAAATGCAAACAAAAAAATACAGGATTATAAAAAGAAATGTACATGTTTGCATTAAGCTGAGCTAAGTGTGGAATAAAAATCCTAGAAAGATAAATTTTGCATGTATCAAAATTTAGGAGAAAAAAACCCATAACTACCGATATGAAAGTGTCTATTACTTAATGTAAAACAGTCAACAGCACTAAAAAAATTATGTTAGAAACCTTTTAAGCATGGTATTCCTCTCATTGTTCAAGTGTTTGGTTGAAATGTGCATACATTGGCTAACAGCACTAAAAAAATTTATGTTAAGACAACTTTTAAGCATGGTGCCCTCTCATAGTTCAGGTGTATGGTTGAAATGGTAATACATTAGCATCATTCCAATGGTATTATTTCCACATAAGACAATCAGACACTAATTGAAGTCTGGAACATGACAACCTAATTAGCAGTATAATGCATATCTTAGATTTAAGAATCACTGTAGGTCATCCTAACACGTTTATCCCCAGACCCCAAAATGATGGAAGCCTCGTGCTTGACTGTCCTTTTCCAGAAAAGGATATCAAACGAGTTTTAGTATTATATAAAAGGCAAATGGCATTCAAAACTATCATAGAAAATTCCAAGTTAATTTTCCAGATTTGTATGCCTTGTGTTGCAAGTGCTTTGACATTTTCCTTATAATACAGACCTAGGAACATGAATTTAAGGAAAATTCATCGTTCCTTATAATACAGCACCTAAAGAACCTCACAACATCATATTTCATAATGTGATGCTATAGATGTCAGGTTTGTAGGTATGTGTTGTAAAAAATAGTTTGTATCTAACCCGTATATTTGTTTATTACGTTAATTAATGGAACAAGGGAATCCAGAGATAGGGAAGCTATGAAATAGAAGATAAGTTCTTAGTTTACTCATCATTCAAGAGCATGGCGGTACTTTAAACAATATGGATGTATATGTACAAACATTTGGTTTACAACTTAGAGAATAGGCAGGTATTAGTTTAGAAAATAAGATTAGATGCCCGAAGTTTGAACAAAGCTGCTAGACTGCAATACATAAAACATATCTTCTAAAACATATTCTAAAAACCAAATTTCTTGTAACACATGAGGCTGGTGGCCTTTTAAAACTATGTATCCTACATATAATGGGTACTCTCACTCAACTTCTCAACGTAATGACATGAATTATCAATAAAAGAAGATAAAGATTACTCAGTATGAGGTAGACACAACGAGGGAAAAACCGTGGTCAGATTTTTCTTTAGGAGAAAACAAACAAAAGCCAATAAGAACAAGGAAGAATTCGCTGCAAAATTAAATCGATCCCCTATGAACACTAAGGAAAAGATTGGTTGAAAGACACAAGACAAGTAACTACGAAGTTAAAAGAGGAATCATAAAAGAAACTATAGGAGCTAAACTCCCCAAATAGGACAAGAAGCACATGGACGACAACACGCGAGCAAGACAATGGCACATGGGCACACGAACAGTTGTGTGAGACCAAGAAATTACCGACCAACCGAACTGAAGTTACTGAAAACTCATGTTCTTGCGGTAGGAAGTAGAGGAGTGTAGAGACAATCAGATCAGGAGAAATCAGCTTGTTGAATAAAGATGTCGAGGGCACGTGAACAATACATACAATTTGAAGTTGCGACTGAGAGGGCACATGGTTGGGAGCCTGGCCAGCTATGAAGGAAGTTGATGAGAAGAATAGAAGTAGACCTGGGAGCTGCCAAGTACAAACCAGGCACTATCGGCAAGGCATGAGATGCATTGGATGGGTGAATTGAGGTGAGGTTTCATGGAAGCATTGGATTGAGGTCTCTAAAAGCTCAACTAGACTAGTCGCGATGGGAAAAAAAAGTGGACAATGCTAGAAATGATGCTTATTTGTCGAGGAGATCCACCCTAAGGTACGAAGAGAAAAGCAAATGCATAGAACCAACAAGACAAAGGACCTAATTGAAGCAAGGTTGAACCCAAAAACAAAACAGTTGTATACACACTTATGAAAATATATAAACAAAGAAACAAATGCACAATGAGACAAGGGTCATTTTATCCTCTCCAACAAAACCAAAACAACCTAAGTAGGCCCTAATATCATTTTGAGATAGATAGATGGTAAATATTCCACACATTGGTTGTTCTTAATAAGTTAAACGAGCTAGACCTTTATATAGGATTGTTATATATTAAATAGGTAGGAAACTAGGAATAAGTAACGAACTCAGAAAATGAAATAAAGTAGAAATAAAATAATTCAAATCATCGAATCATTGATAATACAGTAGAGAAGATATGCAATTCATTGATTGCCCTTCCTTATATAGATTGAGAGACCCCTTCATATAAAGGATTGTCCTCCACCATATAAGAAGCAAACTTCAAATAGTATGTGTTGTTAGGGTTAGCCAAAACTTGGCAAGGTGTTAAATAAAGATCTTTTTGACAAATCGGGGGAGATATCGACAACAAAACTCATTATTATTATTATATAATACACATGTTAAAGACAAAAAAAACAGCAATAGTTAAGTAAAATAAGATAGTTCCAAACACATTGTAATTCATGTTTTGTGAAACCGTATGAACTGAACTTGCTATTGATATTTTTTCCATATGCAAAAATCTTCCGAGTACAAACTTTCATACACTTTCAAATTGTACATGAAAAATAGTTACCGAGCTTTGATCGAGTTTGACAAAGTTTTGACTGATTTTCACTTATCGAACTTTGTGAAACGGCCAAAACTCGGTAGTTAAGTTTCAACGTGTTCTCATGAAGATATCGGGAGTTTTAGAACACTGACCGAAGGTGACAAGCTAGTAGGAAAAAGAGTACGAACATGTAATTAATCACAGTCACGATTCTAAAACTCGAGATTGGCCATAACTCATCAAGACGATAAAAACGATCTTTTGACTAAACGAGAAGGAATCAGCTAATGGCCATTTTGTATTAAATAAATAAGAGGGAATCGCTAAAAAGTGCCTTCATGAAAGGTCACAGATGGAAAACGACCTCTTGAAAAAAACGTGTGAAAAGTGCCCTCATCAATTGGACAACATCCATCGTTACTAAAGCTAACGGAAGACACATATAAACAAAAATATGGTTACACCGATAAGTTAAATGATAAAAGACCAACAATTGGCAAATGACATGGTAACTAGATTGGCAGTCTTTATCACTTATAAAAGAAAAATGCTCAAGTCACCATGTGCCAAAAAAAAAAGCAAAGCTGAATTAACAAAGAAAGTAAGATCATTGTCGCCAAAACAAACTAGTACTTTCATCAAGGTCTTAGAAATAAGGAACCAACACATTGGTGATTCTCATGGTACACAAAAAGGAGAGGCATCAGCAAATTGAATATGCTTATGAAGGAAAATGAATGCATATTTATAACACTATCAGATATAAATGTCAATATGTGTGTTCTACAATTACAGGCCTTAAACTTTAGAAGACAATAAAGGAGTTGCTATAGAACAAAGCACAACAGCCAGAAGAATAACTGTAAATGAGAGGTAGAGTTGCTAATTGATACATTTCATGGAAAAAGGCAACTAAAGATAAAACAGATAACTGGCGGGAAGAAATTAAAATCCTATACAGTACAATGTCATTGGCCAAACTGAGACAGAAAGATCAATCATACTGGCACACTCATATAAACTGAACAAAACAGAACCACTCAAATTGAAAACTATTAATTAGTTAGATGATATGTATCCTTAAGTATCTGAAAGGATGAATGCTTCAAGAACCTGAAAGCCTTGTTTGATGGCAAGTTTATCTATATGTACTGAATATATGACAGGTTAATATTAAGGAATTGATATGTACCTGAAAATTGAACTGTTCGGCATTCAAATCGAGATCCCTTTTCAGAAACAGTGCCTCGCGAACCAACAAAACCTGCTTCCAAGGTGTATCATCTGCATAAGCCTTCCACTTTGATCGTTCTGGAATCACAGTTTGACCTGGATTCTTTGCAATCCCATTGACCCAGTTTAGCATTCCCAACATGTTCTCCCGCTTCCTCTTACAACCAGACCTCTCTTCCACATCCACCATATTGGGATCCAAAAATGTTACATTGTCAACATCTTTCCTTCCATCGGGGGTCGCCATCACACTATCAACTTCATGGTCATAGTGCATTTTTCCAGCACTCCCCAAATTCAATGAGCCATCCAAATCTCGATCACCATCAGCACATGCCTTGCCCTCACATGAATCCCCAACCACACTCTTACTTGCTGCATACACCGTCACTCCCAAATGTGGATGTTCCTCATCTTTCTTCTTAAGATCTGAAATCTCTGAAAGAAATGCTTTAAACTCTGCCTCCAAAACCATCAAACCCTCGCTCAAACCAGAACCAGAAATGCTTGAAGAACCTTCAGAACCCCTATTCTCGACAGTCGTCACTAACCACCTCTCCAACACTTCCAAATACCTGCAGTAAAGTAACTTCACAGCCGGAGAAACCTTGCAACTCAACCCGATCTCCAGAGTCACAGAATCCCACAACCCGTTCCCAGACACAGCATCGTACCCACCCTTCTCTCTCACAGCAAGAAAAAGCTTAAACAAATCCACGTACCGTTCATCTCCGAGCATTGGAGGGATAGACCGGTAACTATGGCCAGTACAGATCTCCTTGAGGAAATGACCCAGAAGACGCTCGAACCAGCACCGGTACTTGTCAGTCTCAGCCTCAGTCGGTTCAACCTGCTTGCGCTCCACTCCACCCCCACCTTCTTCCGGCCGAGCGAGATCGAGTTGGACCCAGAAACCGCTTGGCTTGAACTTTCTCTTCGGGGTTTTAGCGTAATCTATGACGGACCCGTCATTAACCCTCGACCACCCTGCCATGGATTTCGAATTCAAACCCTAGAAACAGATTAACCCTTTAACTTCCTCCGAAATCCGTTTACAACATTTGAACCCACAAAAGTAAAGGGTATGTACATACATTCAGGAAAATCAAAAGAAAAAATAGAACGAACCAAAAGGAATGATACAGAGAGAAAAGAAAAACGAGTACCGATCAACCAGGAGCCCTGGTTCTCGAGACAAGACTCTGGTTTTTTTGGCGGGAAACGAAATAAATTTTAGGGCTTTTTTTCTTGAAGAAGACGAAGAGAATGGGTTTTTTAGAATTTGGGTTTTGGCCCGCCGTGAAAAGTCTCGCGCTTGCTGTGCGTTGATGTTTTAATTGCAGAAATTAAAGGGAAAGAGAGAGGTGTTGTCGGGGCTATATTTCAAGTTTTGAACAGATACAGACCCTACCCTTGAAAACCCATAATCTTCTACTGTTGCCTAAGAAAGAGAAATAATAGATTTGATTTCAAGAGAGAGAAAGTACATGGAGAAAGAGAGAGAGAGAGAGAGAGGCATACCTGTAAATAATCTGTATTTTCGTGGTGTGGGTTTGTGTGATGACCTTCTTGACCCTTTCTTTTAAAGGCCTCTTTCTCTTCTCTATTGATTTGGGAACTCTAAGAAATAGTTGGCCATTTGATTGAAAATGATTTAGGGTTTTCCTTACTTCACACCTTTATTTATAGTTGGGGATGTGAACTAACCATGGTTCGTTTCCTACTAGAGGGTTGGGTTAGCTTTGTTGATTTAAGTAGGATTGTGTAAAAAAAAAAAATATTCGTTCATCCGTATCTACTTGACTCTTTATTTATGGCATAAGATCAAATACAAGTTTAAAATAAAACTAATGGAATAATCGAAATCACTCATTTTTTTTTGATTGAATGTTAATGAAGTCACTTGTCACGGTATGTTGCAATGACTCAATTTTCACTATTTTTATTTTTTTCTTCATTTCCATTTCGTTCGAACTCCAATTCATTTTATTATAACACCAATATTTTTCTTTTCTTAGAATCTACAAAATAAGACCAGTGAAACATATATTTTAATAAAACTAAACTCCAAGTCGCTTACTTTGAATGACCCAACCCATCTGTAATATTTCCTGAAAGGCCTTCAATGGTTTTAAGTCTTTATTTGCAACAATCCATGAATGGTTGTAATCGTAAATACTCTGAGTTATTAACTAAATATGTTTATTGTCTTTACAAATAGTTATGTTTCTATATAGATTGAAGGTGAGTTTGATGATTCCGTGAAAGATTTGGTTTGAGTGGAAGTTTGATAATAAACTCTAACCTTATACATAGAAAAATTAATCTTCAACTCAAATAGATAATAATATTAATTTCAATTTTTTAAAAAAATAATATATTAATTTCAAACGGTTAAATAAGACTGAACTTTTGCATCAAACAATATATAAATGGAAGTTTAGGTCGGACTGACATGACACATCTTTTTACTTCATTCGCATTAAAAATCATCTCATTTGAACCATTGACTTTTGGTAAAAATCTCTTAAACGAGGAGCATGTCACGAGTCTCTTTGCCCCCATAGCGTTGAAAATCATCGAATTGGATAGATTGACTCTGTGAATCCCAACCTTTTCACTCATTCCTTTCGATTACCATAATCTCATACAATTTGATAGTACTTCAATAAGGACATTAATTGCATGATTAATTGACGAAATGACCTTTTGGTTTTCCATGATATTACTTAAATAAGGACATTAATTGTGTAATTAATCGATTAATTGACCTTTTGGGTTTTCATGATAGTAATTAAACAAGAAGAGCAGACTCGAAGGTTGATCTGAGAGACGTCTCCGTGAAGGAATCACCAACTATCTGTATGGCTCGACGAAAGTCATTCGAAAAGAAGATTGGGAAGATCTTCAACAGAATTCTATAACTGCCCAATGAAATGTTTTGGCTCAAACAACATACTTCTCATCCGATTGGTTCACTACCAAAACTATAGAGTTGTAGAGAACAGACAGAAAGGGTCCCATGCAGCAAAAACCAGATCAATCCGAGGTCTGTAGCTCCAGATATGGTCTTTCGATGTTGCTGCCACAATGGATTCCGAAAATCGGATGAACTACAAGTTGTAAAGTTTATTCTATTTAAAATCTATTTACATTACGTCTGAATTATCGCTTATGAACCAACCATTTATCTAACAATGCTTTGGGCGCACATGGTGCTAGAACTGGATCAACTCGAAGAAGGCCTATGAACGGTTGACATGGCTCGATGAAAGTCATTCGAATAAAATATCGAGAAGGTGTCCAACAGAATTTCAACACTGCCCACCGAAATGTTTTGGATCAAATGGCATACTTCCCATCTGAATTGGGTCTCTACTAAGACTACAAAGTTTTATAGAATAGACAGTGGTTACCACAACAAAAATCAGATCAATCCGAGGCTTGTAGCTCCAGGTATAGTCTTCCGAAATTGATGCCATAGCAAGTTCCGAATATCGGATGAACTACAAGTTGTAATGCTTATTCTATTTACACTATGTTCGAATTATCGTTTATGAACTAACCATTTATCTAACAACGCTTTTGGGCGCTCATGGTCTTGGAATTGGATAAACTTGGAGAAGGACTAGGAACGGTTGACATGGCTCGACAAAAGTCATTCGAATAGAAGATCGAGAAGATGTCCAATAGAATTCTAGCACTGCCCACCGAAATGTTTTGGCTCAAACGATGTACTTCCCATCCGAATTGGTTCTCTGCCAAAAATACGAAATTGTAAAGGATATAGAGTGGTTTCTATTGCAACAAAAACCACGTCAATCCGAGGTCTGTAGTTCCAAATATGGTTTTACGAAGTTTCTGCCACATCGGGTTCCGAAAATCCGATGAGCTACAAATTGTAATGTTTATTCTATTTAATTTATATTTACATTATGTTCGAACTATGGTTTTTGTACTAACAATGTATCTAATATCGCTTTAGGCGCACATAGTGTTAGAATTTGATCAACTCGAAGAAGGCCTAGGAACAATTGATATGGCTCGACAAAAGTCGTTTGAATTGAAGATCGAGAAGATGTCCGGCAGAATTCCAGCACTACCCATCAAAATGTTTTGGCTTAAACGGCGCACTTACTGACGTAAAGGAAACCTACCTAATTAATTAGGCAAATTCACCCTCACGATACGGCAGTGAACCGGTCAAGTAGTATGGGTTTTGTAAACAAAGCCCTAGAGTATCGAATACGTGGGAACAACTAGACACTAACTTTATCATAATTGTGAATTAAATAACTTCGGATCTTAAAAGGGTTGATTGCTTTTGTAATATGACAACGAATAAATTGGACAATTAACATATTCGAAAGAAATGCGCAAACACGAAGAGTGAGAAAGCGATAAATCAGTGAGAGTGGACACTAGGGTCACCGAGTTCATAGGGGTACATGCATTGCAACAATTAACTAATTATTTATGCATTGTCAACCGTTCTAAGGGCAACGAATTCC
>JAYMSW010002014.1:0-14717 GCA_036897725.1 Erodium texanum | reverse complement strand
AAACTTTTCGGCAAAGGTTTTCTCAAATTCCTTGACATGATATTTTACATATCGATCCATAGTTGTAACTTGCATAAGTCTGCTAGGATCAACTTTTCCAAGTCTTTCAATGTAAACAGGTCTTCCCTCCTTATCCACGCCATGATGCCCATGAGGGTAATACTTCATTACTTCATTTAATTCTTCAAACTCAAAATCCTAATAAAAGCATCAAAATGGTGAGCATTGAATGTATAGAAACAGTAGTCACTAAGGACAACAATGTAAGGCATAGTTGTCAACTGTACCTCCATGATAGTGTCTGCACCGAATTCTTTCCTCCATTGAAGCATATCAGCCCACATGTGCTTTGCTTTTTCAATATCAAACTTTCTTGCTTTCAAAAACCTGAATGATGGGAGCCATGATCATGTTAGAAATGGAAAACACAAGATAATAAAACATGATCATAAACACTAAGATTGTATCGTTGACACACAAATACTAGTGTAGGACAAGGAAGAGATATTCAAAAGGTTCATAGATACATAAATAATGAAAGGACAAAAACTATGTTTGTAAATAATCAACAGAAATAAACTATCCACAGATAATACACAGAAATAGAAATAGTGAAAGGAATAAACAAGCACCTCAACATCATATGGTAATCATCGTGTCTTTCTGGTAGAAGTTCATCTAGCACCAACGACTGTCGAAATTCATCAACAGCCCTCAGCTCCTCAACATCACGAATATCCTCAATGGAAACTGAGCTGACTCGACCATCGCTTTTTCTTCTACTGCTCTTTCTCTTTAGAGAGCGTGTAAATTTAGTAGATGCATTTAGTGCTTTCTTTTTCAAAGAACCAATCTTGGTTCTCCTTTCATCCTCAGAGTTCTCAAAGTCAGACTTCCTCTCTCTTCTCTCATCACTACCAGAGGATCCTTCAAAGCCTGTGACATAGCATACATTTAGAAATAATAGATTAGCAAGTACAGAAACAATACTTGGATAGAGTAAAGGAATACGCAATTGTACTGTTGAAGATTCATCAACTACTGAGAACTAGAAGTTTCATAACATAGAATGTGTTGGTTGTCACCTGTCACTTAAAATGAATGACCCTATTCATATTTTGAGTAATAAGTGCACATAATACAAGATAGCAAATGGACGTCAAACTACTGGAATAGATGATACTTCAAAAACATCCCAAAAATAATTTGATACTTCTCTGGTGATTGTCGTTGTTTCATCACAATAAACTCCACGGTTAAAATGTTATGCCACTTACAAAGGTCTGACTAATCACCAAGTCCAAGAAAATAGGCAAAAAAACAAAAGAATTACCCTTAGACATCCATAAATAGTTCCAAGTCAAAACCAAAAATTAAGAAACTAACCATAATGTCCTGCACATTTACAGCCGATATTCACTACCAATGGGAATTTTGTCCTATCACAGATCAACTACGGTAAAAAATGCAGAAGCAAGCTAGATAAATTTATCCTGTTCAAAGTTCAAACCAAGCCAATTCGCATATACCCCTAAAAGTCAATTCACACCTTCTAAGCTCTCAAAATGGGTAAGAGTTCCAATAAACTAGTCAGTTGCAAACAAGAACCACATCAATCATCCACAGCCAATCCCCTCCACAAAACACAATCTTCCATGTTTCTTCATCTCCACTTCTTCCTGAGTCCATTTATGTCAAATATGGAAACCAAATTGGCTAAAATTAGGTGGCTTCCCCTTACAATAACCATACCAAACATAGAAATAGAGCATCCCTATGAGCTAATTTCTTCAATTTAAGCCAGTTCTTCAGCTAAATGAAATCCAAACCCCTATAATCAGCAAAATTGAACACAGACCACATGGAAACTGAGCGAGAGAGAGCACTCACATGGCCTAGCGAAACGATCCAGCGGGCCAGACATGGCGAATTCGGCAGAGGAACAGAGACGACGACGACGAAGAAGCCGGCTGAGAACCTCTCGAGAACTCAATCAATCAACCAAGCATGAATTCAGCAGCAGCAGCAACAACAGAGCTACCAAAACCCCCGAATTCAAACCCTAAATCTTCACCACCATTGACACGCAGAGCGAGAATGTACAGCTCTGCACTCAATCGACGGAGAGAGAGGCGAAAATGAGCGCGACGAACGTATATGACGACAGTTAACGGATAATGAAATAATTAAATTATATAAAAATAATAATAAAACCCAGTAATAAATAGCGAGTAGTTGCCGAGTCAAATAAGAATCGCCGACGAGATCGACGGCTAGAGAGACACTGTGGACACGTGGCGAACGGATAAGGATCTGCCGGCTGTGTGTGTTTAGTAGTGGCAATTTCGTAAATTACGTCTTGATTTGTTGTGATACTAATGATTTAGTC
This sequence comes from Erodium texanum, assembly GCA_036897725.1. Classification (NCBI taxonomy): domain Eukaryota; kingdom Viridiplantae; phylum Streptophyta; class Magnoliopsida; order Geraniales; family Geraniaceae; genus Erodium; species Erodium texanum. The sequence goes on along the minus strand of JAYMSW010002014.1, from coordinate 12,328 downwards.
CCTGACAGTAAAGCTGCCCCATGTTCGCGGAGCATATTTTTTTTTTGTAATTATTATACGCGTGTTTTTATTTTCTTTTTGTGATCATAATTGAAATTCGGGTTATAAATTAATGAGAATATTTTTTTCCTTTTATATTTATGATTGGATCTTTGGTTTTCAAATGGAAATAAAATATGATTTATTTAATTGTGGTTAAAAAAATTAAATGTTTTAATTATTTGTCTAAATCTGTCTGATTTTCAAGTCTAATTTTATTCCGTTTTTTTTAAAGGAAACTTCATTCCCTTTGAAGTTTCAATATTCAACAGGTTTAATTTTGATGAAGTTTCAATATTCAACCGGTTTAATTTTGATGACGTTATAACTCTTAAGTATAATAAATGTATTGACTATAGGTTTTTTTTGTTTATTGTTCGTTATTTCCTCAATTATATTGTTTTTCATCTTCAAGGGTTATATTAGGAAAAAAAACAAAGCATAATTAGTAACTCGGGTTGTATTGTGAAGATATAATTATTGTATTTACAACAGATTTTGTAGAAGTTATAATATAATTATATTGTTATTTCAATGGTCACAAATTTTCATAATATGTAAAATAGATTGATTTGCTAGAAAATCAAATAATTACAACTTACCATCCATTTCATAATTTAATTATATTAAAACCCGATGATACATTTATTTTTTAATGTGATTGGAGCTCATTAAAAAACAAAGACATAATATATACAATTAACAAATATCAACCCCGGTATACATGGCAAACAAAAAAGTGGGGAGAGAAATTTTAGCTGTCGTTTGTTGGATAGAAAAGAGGCTGCTTTCTTCTTTTCCGGTCTTGATATCCGCCCAATAGTAGCCTCTCTCTGATCTGTTGCTTTCACACTTTCCCTCCTCCCCGCTCACCTCGTCGTCGTCCAACCTGTCACCGCTCTTGCCCAGGCCGCTGCTCAACTTTGTTTTGATCCGTCGGTCTTGCCAGATCCGTCATTACTTTGCCCGGGAGTTAGCTGTTTCGTGGAAGCTCCGTCTAGAGGAAGCTTTTTTTTAGTTGTTTTTAACTGTTGTGTTTTTGATGTTTTTAGTTAATAAGTTGTCAACGTCAGCTGGTTTTATTGCCAGCATTGATTGGTATAGTCTCAGACGTTGGTCTGCTTAGATGTGCATTTCAATGCGTTTCCAGGTTCTTTCACTTAGGTCTAGATACTAAATGGTACGCGAGCTATGTTATGTGAGAAACTGACTGCAGGGAGTATATTTCCACCAAGTCTAGATTTGTAAGAGCTTTTACCTTGAACGTCAATAGATACTATGTATATCTTACGGTTGATATATAAAATTGACGACGACTTTTCTCAAAAAAATAAATATAACTTTTTTAAAACACATTAACAAATATGATTTATATCTTACGAAAATCGATAACGACATTTTTTATGATATAAAAAAAATCTTAACATAAAATAATGTATTAAATTATATTTAAATCTTAAATTTTTGATGTGATATATTTTTAAATATGCAATAGTTTAATAATCTAGACATGGTGGCACAAATAATGAGTCTCAAAACAGAGACTGGCTTGCATGTTAGAGAAACCCGGAAGTCAAAAGCCACAAAGTTAATGGATTGTCATTGAATCAAACGGTTGGATCTGTTCAAACTAAAATAACTGAACGGTCATGACTCATGATGACGTACCTACCGTTGACAACAAGTGTTGCTCGCCTCGTCGTACTCAATCGAGCTGGCTACGCGTTATTGCTACACTGTACTAGCGTCTAGGCAATTATAACCCAATCGGTCAGGCCCAAGCCCGCTTTATAATTGAGCTTTAAAAGCCCAGTTTGAAAGTTTAGAAGCCCTATCTCTCGACTTTATCTACACCACCCAACAATTTTAGGTCCAGTACGTGTCTAGTCGAAAATGTTCTAATATATATTGTTCTATCTTGAGCCACCACCTTTCTCATACTTTATTTAATTTTTTTTTTTTTGAAAGCATACTTTATTTTAATTTTGATATCATGTCTAGTCGAAAATGTTCGATTTAGTGAGCATGTTATTTTAAAGTTATTCCGGTCTAATATTTTTTTAAATCTCATTTTGGTTTAATTTAGTCGGTTCAAATAAAATTTATTTTAATTTCCATACATAATAAAGAAAAGTTTTTTGTTAAAAGAAACAAAAATGTTAATTACAGTATCTGTTTTTCGTAATATCAACGTTTTATTATATAGCAGTCCATGGGATTGGTTTATCTTTAAAGATTATTCATTAATTTATTTTCTTTTTCTTCATTCACGCATTAATTTGCTAGCGTGATTTTAAATAATATATATTTGATTTAGTTATATATATTTCGTCAATACATTTTAAATTTTGAGGTAATCACTCATGATTTCTTAATGAAACGAGATTTTAATCTATTAAATACAAATCAGGTTGATTATTCAATTAAAGGAAAAATATATAAAGCATCGGTGAATTAACCTATCTTTTTGAAAAGTAACGGTGCTTTTAGGTCGTCAGCAAAAACCAACGGTGAATAAATTTTCCATCTGCAAATTAAACTGACTAACACCGTTAGTTTTTTAATGAAATGACCATTATACCCTCAGATTTAAGGGTAGGGTCTGTTTCGAGGGAGATGGTAATTTTAGGGTTCATATTTGGGGAGAGAGTAGTGTATGGTTCGTTATTTAGGGTTTACTTTCGGGGAGGGGTATTTTCGGCATTTCCAAAAAAAAATTGTCTGAAAACTATCAAATTTAACAAATTGCAAACAGAAAAATTATTCACCGATATATTTTGTTGACGTCCTAAAATAACCGATACTTTTTAAACATATTAATTTCGACATCGTTATAAAATGAACTTATCCCTTCAATTAATATAATATTTTTAAAATATTATGAATTAAATCAATATCATTACTTCCTTGAGAAATTGGATTTGACAACCCAAGGCATGCTTTGCACAAAGTTGATAATCATAGAATATTGTTAAGACAAGAAGATAATATTTACTTGAATTAAGGGACTTTGTCTAATGCACACCTTTTAGTACCCAAAACAAGGAGGGCTTATATTAAACCATCTAAAACATAGGAGTGCTTCTATGCTTTATTCTCCACCAATAAATGTCCTTCCATTTTAGTGGTGTGTTTGGTGCCTTGTCTTTGTCCTTAGAGTTAATTGAAACCATTAGTGACCCATTGAAGCTATTCTATGCCAAACCTAATTCTCACTTTTTAGCACCACCAAACACCACCATACTTCTAATCACAATCCTAAAGCTTCTTTTGCTAGTTTGGTACCCTTTGTGAAACTTGGTTTCTATTAGGAGTCACAAATGGAGTCACCTTAGTGAACAAAACTAACCTCCTATTATTAGAGTGAGGGATGTACAATATTTGGTAATATTCAAGAAAAAAAATGGTTTGATTATTTTAGTTGTTTGATTTATTTGATTAATTTAATTTAGAATTATAAGTATAATTTCGATTACTACGTTTTTGATAGTCGAATTAATCGAATGAACTGAAGTATTATTATATTAATTTGAAGATATTATCTATAGATATTATATACATAAATTTAAAACAATAATATTATCAAAATACCTTATATTATTAATTGGGATGATAAATGGAATAAAACTCTTATCTACACATATATTAAAACTCTTATCTACACATATATGAATAACTAAATTAATGGTATCGTATATGACGTTTTAATTAAACGGTCTAACATAAACTTTATACTTTGTTCAGTCATGAGCTAAAATCATTTACTTTGATTGATAGACGAGTCGAAATAATTTCAATTAATTTGATTCGGTTAGTGAAATGTTAACATCAACTATCCACCCATTATCATGGTCAAGCCTTTGAATTTTTATCTATCAAAGAAAAACAGAAGTATAATTCCATATTAAAACCCACCTCACATAAAAACCAAAATTGAAAAATAAAATCCTCAAAATTCTTATTAGGCAGTGACATAATCCACAAACATTAATGTTACTACCACAACCCTAGTCATTCAATTAACGGGTATTTCGGTAATTTCCCATATGGGTATTCTGGTAATTTCCTTATTAAACTAATACTAATTACTATACCAACCACTAACTAAATAGGTAGTAGACTTAGCTCCCCAACAAGAGAAAAGTGGTCTTCTTTCACCTTTCTCACTTTGAATTTTTTAACCTAAAAGCCAAACAGATGGCACTCTTTTCATAGAAAAATGTCAAATTGCTTAACTTATCTCCAAGACCTCATTGTCTCTCTAATTATTAGCAAATTCATATGTTCCTTTGTAATATATAGCCACAAAAGGGAAGCAACAACAAAAAAACATAATCATGCAATAAAATCCATTCTTTGTTGAACATTTGAGAGATCATAGGAAACAAAAAAGTTGCTTCACAAAAACACAATATGAGTCTCATGCAATTCAAGGTCAAGGTTGGTCTCATCCTCTTCCTCTTCATCTCAGCTTCACTTGTGTCTTCTTCATCTTCAGGTAGGTCTATATATATTCATAGTCACATATATATAATATTGTTTTTACTGTCTTTTTCTGCAAAACCTTATGCGGATCAAGACATGAATATTGGTTATATATATACATGTTGGTTATATCAGTTAAGTTGGTTGATATATGTAAGATTGGAGTATAACATTCATCAATCTTCTAAATTATCTCAAAGTTGGTAGACTCTCCATTTATGTGAGAGTTTGGTTTGGCCGGACGACCAGAGTTTGTCTGTTCAAATAGTGTTCGAACTTTGTGTCTGGTGACGGTAAATAAGACATTAACCTAAAACAATACGTGTTTGTTCAGGTGCTTATGCCTGGAAACAATATCTCCGCCAGAAATCATGCAAAATAAAGAATGTCTATTTTTTTTTCAATGAACATTTCTTCTAAAAATTTCCATCAGGTTGTATATCATTTAGATTTTGTTAAAACTTTCTTATTATTGGTTAGGGTTCAAGATTTGTTCACGTGTTTATACAAACAGTCTCTCTCCCTGAAAACATGCAAACAAAAAATCGTTTACTTTTTTCTAAAAATTTCTGTCAAACTATACATCGTTTCGATTGTGTTAATTTTTATTATTATTATTATTATTCTTATTATTATTATTATTTGTAAAGGAAAATGATAATGATATGTTTTCATGTGTAGGCAGAGCAAAGATATCGGTGAGTGAGTTGATTAAGCAAGTTGGTGCAACCAATGAGGTATGCAACTTATATAGACATATTCGCACATAGCCATTGTCATAATTTTCGTATTTTCACTAATAATGATTTGTAAATAAAAAAATCCATTAAATCGAATATGCCATTTGTACAATAGTTTCCAGTATATTATAGTTGATCTGTCGATCATATATATTTCATGGTTTCACGACCGATAGGAGACGTACGAGCAAGAAGATGATAGCATCCATGAGAGGTTGCTTCGAGCTAACACAAAAGACTATGGGAGGGATAATCCGACACCAGCCCTAAGGAGGCCTCGTTTCAAGCTCATACCAAACTGATCATTAAAAATGGTTTGTTTATCAAAGGTTGTCTTTGTTGGGAGCATCTGTCTTGTCCAAGTACCATGTATAATCTAAATAAGAATGGTGAAGTTACTAGAGTGTAGTGCTATTTTTAGTATGTTTCTATATATATATGTGTAGCTACTAGTTTGGTAGTTTGGACAGTGTGTGTTTCATGACAGATGCATACATATATGTTTTTGAAACCCAATAATATACATGTCTTACTTTGATACCTTATCTTTTACTAGCATGTGTTTTAAGTGTCAATCTATATATATTGGATTCATAATTTGACGGGCTAGTCTTTTGGATCAGATCTGAGCTCTGATGATTATATCACAGGTTTTCTGTTATGGTTTGCTCCTCCTTGGTAAGGTTCAGATCTTCCTACCAACTAGTATTGGAGTCAAGTTTTATGGACTAGGAAACGGGTCAGGGTAAAAACTTCTAGGGTCAGGAACATCGAACACTTTCCCTAGAAATAGGACGAGGTAAGTCTTTTGGGTCAAATCTGACAAGTTTTTCGTTATGGCGTGTCCCTCCCTAGTGAGGTTCGGATCTTCGTAACAACTAGCATTAGAGTAAAGTTCTATGTACTAGCAAACAAGTCAAGGTAAAACTTCTAGGGTCGGTAACATCAAACACTTTCCCAAGAAACAGGACGAGGTAAGTCTTTTAGGACCGGGAACAGTTGGAACTGTGTACACTCCTTTTCATGGTAATAGCTTATGGGCTAAGAAATCGAGTAGAACATGTAAAAGTTATGCTAAGGAATGAAAGCAATCCAATAAGACCATGCTCACTAATCTTCATGGTGGTGGCGGCCGTACAGACTCGTCAGAAATTGAACAAAACAAGTAAAAATTGAGTTAAGAAATCTGAGAAATTCGATAAGATAAGATTTGATGTAGATAAAAACATTGCTAGATGTGTCTTATATGTTATGTCAGAAGTTTCACGTCGAATAGTTAAAAAAAAAGTAAAATAAGAGTTACTATATTTCTTCTACACCCACATTTTAATAGACTAGTTTTTTTTTTTGTTGCGAGAATAGACTAGTTTTTTTTTTTTAGGTTAAGCATAATATGCAATTGTGTTCCTAACGCTAGTTTTGGGCCTGGGTACTTGGAGAAAAGAGTATTTGAGCCCAACCATCACTAGCAAATATTCGGGCCCATAACGAGTATAAAGAGATGCATTACTTGGGCCTGCCCATATATTTGGGCTAACCTACTGGATTCTATTTTCTTAAAAGCCCAAATAAGTACACCTAGGAAAAATAATCAATAATTTACGTACACTTTAGATATGACTTTTTGGTCTTCTATTTTTGAATTAAAGTAAAAGGCTAATTCACTCTTTCTATGCTTCAGTTTCTAAAGACAGAGAAATTGCAAAAAAAATTTGTTCTTAAATTCTCAAAGGGATACTTTCAAGTTATAAAACGGTGAGGTAGTGAATTTTACGAGAGAACAATAAAAATATCTTATCTATTGATTTAAAAAAATATAAAACTTTGAAGTATCGATCTGTATCTTCATTTTTTTTTCCTTATCAAATTCACTTTATTATTAATAATAATTCACTATATAACTTAAAAACATATAATTTAAAACTTATGTACGTCATTTGATTCGAGCTGAAACTTAAAGTACTTTTTTTGCAATTACTCAAAATAAAGCTTTCCTTTTTATATTTGATTTCAATTACTTTTGGCGGGAATAAAACGGAAAATTATAAATTTTATGGCCGAAAATGCCTTAGACGCGCGTCAACCATCTCTACTAACGACACGTCGTCGTTTCCAAAGCACTAACCCACTCCCAAAACCCATAACGCCGTTAATAAACGGCCGTCTACAACGACCTTTCGGTGCTTTCTCTTTCTCTTCTCCGCCATAAAGCAGCAGCTCCACCAGTTCCTTCTCAGTCTTCGTCTCTCTCTCGAATTCACATTCTATTCCACAGTAGCTCTTCGGCTTCCGGAAGGTAAGCTTCATCGATGTATGGTTCTCTGTGGCGATACATGAATGTGGTACTTTGTGTGTTTGTGTTCGTATACATGTATGTATGGTTTTTGTATGATTTTTTATTTTATTTTTATTCTTTATGTTCTGAATCTTTTCGGAAAATGTAGTGTGTTGGTAGTGATAAAGAATCAGATCATGGAGGCGTAGAAATCGGATCTCTCTGACTAGAGTTGTGCTTGCTGAACTCTAATTTTAGGGATTTTTTGATTTGGAATCACTCTAAGATGGCTGATAAGGAGGAGATTATATCGAACTTTCCGGTTAGGTTTTGGTTTCGTGTCTGTTTCTGGCTTGCAGTTTCATGTTCTGTATTTGAGTTGCTCTGTGGTTTGTCTGGACTGGATTCGAGTGTCTGAGAATTTGAGTTCTTAGATCAGACAGCTGATAAAGACACTGGTGGGATTGTTGACTGTTGATTTTGGCATTGAATTGATACAGTTTTGCCTTATCTTCAATGGTTTTGTTTGTATGAAATAAAGATGATGAGTAGAGCTATTACTGGGTGCATAATAGTTTGAAGTTTTGATTAGTTATTGGATTGACAACAATCTAACAATTGTTTGAGGTATGGTTATTCATGTTGTTTGATTATTTACTATAAGATATAGAAGTTAAAACTATAAACCTAAGTTTATTTAGGAGTAGAACCATGGCGTGTTTTGATGCTTAATTTAATACTCCTTTTTATAGATGACTGAAGGCAACAACCAGCATTCTTTAAAATTTTGCTTGAGAGTATTGTTTATTTGACTTTTGCATTGGTGAATTTGCTTATTATAATTTCAGAGGTGCAACTAGTGGAGTTGTAATCACCAGTTGGGTGTGGATTTGGGATAGGGAAAGTGTGATCAATAGAAGTTATATCCTTGTCCTTTGAGCATGGGGAATGCTTGTTGTGTTGCTGATGGAGACAAAACTATAATAAATGGATCAAGTAGTGAAGTTTTGCATAGGAATGTCCGTCATTCACCCACATGGAGTTTTCGATGGGATAACCGTGGGCGAGTAGCTGGCGAAGAAACTTCTATGGAATGCTTTTCTGATGGAGCTAGCCGGACTGGTGGTTCTGATACTAAATACGAATTGACATATGCATCAGATGAAGGAAGTCCGATGGAGAACTATAGTAGGGGTTCTTGGCCAAAGTCCCCCTTTTCTGAAGGACCCGCCAGGCATATGAAGACTCATTCTTCAGGTAAACTACTGTTTGCGGAACACACTTATTTTGAATTACTCTTTTGTGTCTTCTAAAATCTGAATATACTTCCGTTACTGGAAGATTAGATGTGTGTTTGATGTTTCTTTCTTCCTTAGTTGTCATTGATTTCAATCATTGAAGCCGAGATTTTTACAATATAGCACCTCAGGTAGCCTATCATGCATCTTTTGAATTGGTATAAAAATACAATTGATGGTTAGATAGTTTAAATTTTGGAGATAGTCTATTATGTATTATTGAAGTAGCATCAGTAACTTTGCACCTGATATTGACTCTAGGATAATGTGTTTATTATATAAGGGGATTAAGCAACAACAGATGCAAAGACTTGTGTCCATTTTATATAGAGGCAAGGGTGATATAGCTGTACTGTAGAGGTGTTTTTTGACAAACGAGTAACGGTGAAATGAATGGGTTGACAAATTTCTGTTTGTTTATACATATCATAAGTATTGAAGATTTATACACTCTTCTGGAAAATGATGGCAACTATTACCCTTTAGGCAATGTTCTGGTGTACAATATTGTGTTGATTATAAATTTTGGCACTTAGAGAATCAGATTGGTGGTTATTAGGTTTTGATTAAGAATGTCACTCTGGTACGTGTAATGCTTAGAAAGAACCTGATGTTATGCATGAAAGATGTAATACAAACAATATGTACTTCAAGACTTTGTTTCGGGTCTAATATTAGATTAACAAAAAAATAACAAAGTTTTTGGTTATTGCACCATAACCATGGCGTATATGAACTTGACTCTGGATTTATGTGAAGTTAGGTAATAGACTTATAAGTTATAATGAACCATCTATGTGATGTAAATGTACTTAATATGTTTATGACGTGGTTCCACTTGCTTTGATTGTTTTATTGTGCACGATGATACATTGCTTTCTTCCTTAGAAATGTTTCACCATGATCATCAGGATCTGATATATTTCTATCTGTTCAGATCAATCTACTTCTAGGACAATCTCCATAGATGTGAATTCTGAACAGGTAAAACTTATTCAGAGGAAGCTCATTTCATGGTGTCTTTGATTCTTTTTTCTTATATGGCATCTTTTGCTACTATCTCTGGTCCTTATTTTAGGTTAAAGAGTCAGCAGAATCCCCAGCACCATCACATCCTTCTCCTACCAAGTTTTCATCGCCTTCTACTACATCCCTAAGTTCAACCCCATCAAGGTGGCCCCGCAGATCTCCAGGTCATCAGCTATTACAACAAGTATCTGATACCCAAATCCCTGGAGTCAACTCACCTAGCATTGACTCAATATCTGAAGAAAGGCCAGTGATGTCATCATGGAACAATGAATCAACTCGGGCCTCTGGTGATGGATCTACAGATGGCTGGTCTATCAATGCCTTTTCTGAGCTCATGGCAGCTTCTCAGAGAGGAAGGTGGTCTTTAGATAGTGCCTCCTTCAGCCATAACCACGACAAACTTACCAGATCCAGTAGCTGCCTTTCATCTTCTCCATCTGTTGACTTGCAAACATGTGGGGTTTGCTCGAAGTTTCTGAATGAAAAATCGTCGAAGATTTTTGCTGGTAACGAACTTGCTGTTGTTGCTGTGCTTGCTTGTGGGCATGCCTATCACGCCGAGTGTTTGGAGAATATGACTCTTGAAGTCAACAAGTATGACCCGGATTGCCCGGTTTGTACTCTTGGAGAGAAGCAGACTCAGAAGATATTTGAAAAAGCATTGAAAGCTGAAATGGATATGAAGGTCAGAAGCAAAAAGAAATCGAGGAACCGGGTTGTGGATAGTGATGTCAGCGGTGATTCTATTGAGTTTGATCGCTTGAAAAGCACTGCAAGTGAACACAAGGGTCCAATGAAAAACTCAACGAACAAATCTTTCTTGGAGCGTCACTTTTCGTTTGGGTCAAAGGGGAGCAAGTCCTCATCTGGAAGCCGTTCTATCAAGAAGGCTTTGTTCTGGACAAAATCAAGCAAACAATGAGCCTCTTCTCACCTTTTAGGAGGTAAGCTTCTCTAACGAATATTTGTTTTTCCAATTATTAGCTAATCATATCTATTTAATGCTTTAAGTGAGCATGGTGTGTCAATTGCGTAATTAGTGACAGTACCTTGGATTACTGAGTACTAGATGTAGTAATCTAAACAAGATATGCTACCGATGCATAATTATGTGTACCAATAGTTTGGAGCATAATTATGCTACTAATGCATTAATGAATCAAATTTAAACAAATCAAATAGTTCAAATATCAAACATGAACTAAACCAAATAGTGTTGAAGGTCTCCTGATATTAAATGTATAATCCATAACAAATTAGGAGACCTTAGACTATAATTGATAAATTATACCTGACAAAAAAAAACGATAGATTTGTTTGTATTTGAAGTATTAAATTTGTTTAGAATTGATTTTAGTATGCCATTGTCACTGCATCGGTAGCATAATTATGCTCCATATTTCATCTAGTAATGCATCAGTAACATATTGCTCCATATTTTATTTAGTAATGATTAGTATCACAATTATCAAAAAAAAGAAGATTAGTAGCACAATTAAGAGGGCATAACTATGTCCATTTATTTTCCTACAGATTTTGCCCTCAAGTCTGCAATCTCACGTGAATGAAATGATCGTGATACTTGATCGACATAGAGACAGCTACAAAATGTTATAGATCCCATCTCAATTGAACACACGTTTCTGAAACCTTGAAATTGACTCAGTTCATGGACTTTACACTGTAAAGTATCGAAAAGGGGAAAAATATATAGGAGAACGAAAGAATAGCTTTTTACTTTGATGTCAAGAAAAAGAAATAGTGGGTATATGAAAAATGCATCAAGAGATTAATTAGTGATTGGTGTATCTCAGTTTCTTATTGATGTACAGTTCAGTTCTCTCCCCAATTGTTCCTTCCTTGAAACTATTGATTTGACGGAATATAGATTTCTGTATGATCATAATGGCTCCTCTGAATAGGTTTTACAGTAGATGATGCAATATAGTTGGCTCTCTCAAAATTTAGGGGTTAATGTTTATATAATTATAAATTTATGATATTAATGAGACCATTTGTATAATTTTAAAGTTAGGAGTACAATGATCATTTCACAGAAATAACGGTGTTAATCAGTTTGCAGATATTTGCAATACATGAACGGTGTTTTTTGCAGACCTAGTAGCTTATCATTAGTTTTTGCAAAACAAGGTTACGTTTACCGTTGGTTTATATGATTTTCCTTAATTTGTAGTGTCAAATTAGGGTAAGACCACCGGAGGGGTGCCGACCCGTGCCAATGCGTTAGCATGGTTGCTTTCGCCAACATTGATCGACCGTGTTACATGTTAACATGGCCTCCTTGTTAAGAGTCGATGTTGCGCGACGAAATCGAAGAATGCCGCCCAATCACATCTACTCTGTCCCTACACTATCCTCTCCCCTCTCTGTATCTGTCTCCGTCATCACATCAGCATCTCCACACCAGCACCATCCGACATCATTACTTTAACATTATT
>JAYMSW010002013.1:0-14721 GCA_036897725.1 Erodium texanum | reverse complement strand
GTCTCCGGTGTAAAGCCTTGTATGGACTCAAGCAGTCCCCTTGGGTGTGGTTCTTGTATATACGCCCAAACCTACTAGGGTTCTTGTATCGAGTATAGTCCTAACACTATGAATATAAGGCTCTTGTATCTTTTTTCAACACATCAATACAATATACAATTATTTTGTTATTATCTCGATAGATAAAATTTCTCATCTCTGTAAAATAAGTGTCTGTTTTTTTACATGGAGTAGGTTATTAATTTTCAAAGCTCCTTATCAATTTTAGTGTCATCGTTGTGTGCATGTTTTTTGGATGACAAAAGGTTATACTTGAGTAACTGAGTTTTATTGCGAGGAACAAAAAGGAAATTCTTTAGTATCTTGTTGATAGAGTGGCGAAGAAAATTCAAGGGTGGGCTTCTTGATATTTATATACTTAGAGCTGGCAAAGAAATTAGTGTAAAAACAACTATTCAAGCATTGTCGTCTTATGTGTATGTTATTGATTCGACAAAGAAATTGTAGTGTTTACTACTGGCGCGGATTTCTAGTATGTAATTATTCATGGGAAGTAATTTAGAAATCAGCTGACGGTTTGGGTTTTGGTTGTTAAGAAACTTTAGGGGACCGCAAATGTGGTATCGTCCATCTACGTTAGCACATTGGTATTGTTGTTGATGATGCGGTAATACGGGTCAGTATCGGTGTGAACGACGTGCGACCAAGGAAAAGTTGTGTTTTCATTGACGGCGTGCTGTCCCAGACCACATGTCGGTTTCGAGGCGCTCGTGGACCGGTCAGTGTTGACCAGCCAAGATTCTCTGTCTTTTTTTTCTTCATTTTTTCCCTTCGATTCTCACTAAATTACGAATGTGCCACTGCCGACACCTTTATAAATACCCCACCCAACTACACTTCTCCAAAACTCTCTTAATTGTATCATCTTTCCATTTCGCCGAACTCGCTTCCGTCCCCCCCAACACAAATAGATCCAACCAACAACAAAGGGTACGACCCAAACAACAACCAATTTTTCAACCCCAACTTCAACACTTCTGGCTACCCGAATGTTCCTACCACTAGTTACACATCTGCACCCCTCTACTGACCTCAGACATGGGGTATCGATCTGAACGCCCCTGTACCGGCTCCCCTATATCCGCCCAGTTTTCGTGGCCCCATGATGTCGATGACCATCTAGAATGTTGATGCAAACCTTGCCAGTTATGGGATGGTCAATACGACAATGATGATGGGGTATGGAGTCCGACCCACGCAGTTGTTCAAAAATGTGACACCGCTTACCTTTTCGCGGTTTCAGGGTTCGATCGAGACGCCTTTTCCAACGCCGCCGGAGAGGAGCAGATCCATCAACCCAACCAACCTAGCAACCAACATGGAAGATGTAGCAGACAACGACGAAAAAGTGTTGGTGACCCAACCACCAACCCTGCGAAGTCTCCGGCAAAGGGGAAAGGTTCCAATAGATCGCGTACAAAAAAGAGGTTCTCTCCGGCGCGTTGGAAAACCACTCGATTGATCCTAGGTGTTACAACTACAAAAAAGCCGAAAAATACTGGCAGGATATTGCTAACTAGTACAATTGTGTTACTGGTGAGGGCATCGGCTTATTACAATGCAATGACCATTGGGGGAAGATTCAACCTAAAATAAACGACTTTTGGTAGCAGGACAAGTGGTTGCACCGTAGCGGAGCATCGGACAACCAAATTATGAAGGCGGTCGAGAAGGAGTACTTGGAGCGTAATAAAAAGCCGTTCACGCTCAAAAATGTTTGGGTGCGAGTGTGAGACCTCCCAAAAAATAGAGCAACCAAACAGATTCTTCCTTCGCAAGCAAGCGTTAGAAGATGGGCGTAGACGGGTCTTACTCAACATCGCAGTCGCAGGGCTTAAGTTCGGACAACCAAAGCAACCTAATCGACCTCGAAACAGAATTGCCTTGCCCCCTGTCGGCTGTTGGACCCCGTGGCCAGAAAGTATCCAAGAAGGACAAGGGGGAGCAGAAGAGCAATGATGTCGGGTAGGCGAGTAATAACGAGAGTATGGGGATGCTCCAAAAAGAATACATGGACAAGTTTCTACTCGTCGAGACATCAATAACTGGGCGAGAACGGATACGTCGGGAACGTATGGTCGAACAAGCAGCCCAACAGGAAAGACTGCTTGCCCAGCAAGCATCTCACTTCGAAAAAATGCTTGCCCAAACTATAGCCAAAAAACAACTTGAATCCTCTAAAATATTAAAACTGTGGAGAGTATCGATACATCCAACTTCATCGAAATGTTGATGGTGAAGCACCGTGTATCTCGTAACGCTGGCCCCACGCTAACGTTACCCTTAGTTTAGCTACGCTGAACAAGTAGGCGAGAGATTGGTTGACGGGTAGAGTTTATATTATCTATAAATATAATATATAAATCGTAGTGTGACTACACGTGGAACGAATATATTCGACGGTACCCTTCCTTCTCTAGCAAGGTTAGTAGATTTGTCACCTGACCTCTTTCTTGGAAAGCCACTTAAAAGACAAGAAAATTGACGTGGTAAAGGAGGGTAAAATAGTCCATTCAGATCACCAGTCAACCAATAATAAGCGCGTCTTCTTCATTTCTGCGTGACTGGACTGGAGACGTCGATTTTGCAATTTCCTCCGTCTCCGTCTTGCGATCCCAATTCCCTAATCGTAGCTCCACGCCGCCGAGTCAGACTCGTCCGTTTCCGATTCCTACTTTTTTATGCCCGTAGAAGAAGCTCCTGGAGGAAGGAACGTCGGGTCGGAGAAAATGGGCTTGTCTGGTGCGGAGAAGCAGGCTGAGCTGCTCAGGAAGGACGGGAACACTTACTTCAGCAAGGATCGCTTCGGTGCCGCCATTGACGCTTATACTGAGGTTTTATTGCCACGCCCCTTCTCTTCTACTGTGTACACTGATTGAATCGCATCTTCTGAGTTTTGTTTCAACTGTGTTCCTTGGACAGACACGTTATAACCCAATTTCTAGTTTCTCATTTCTTTGTTCCTAATTTCTCTTCCTTTTGGTGTTCTTGATTTGTTTTTAGGCAATAACGTTGTGCCCAAATGGGCCTGTGTACTGGACGAATCGTGCTCTATGTCATCGCAAAAGGAAGTATGTATTTATAGTATTTCTCTTCCTTTTGGTGTTCTTGTGTACTGACCCTTTTGTTCTCTAGACAACCTTTGCTTGTTTCTTCTCTGTTTGTGTATATGTATTTATATTGTATTATAGTATTTCCATGATCCAATTGTTGATATTCACTGCTATGCTACATTTGGCTTTATTTTTGTTTGATCAAGTGACTGGAAGAGAGTTGAGGAGGACTGCCAGAAAGCTATAGAGCTTGAAAACAACTCTGTCAAGGTTGGACATTTCAAGTTTCTCTTCTTTTCTGTTTATTACTAATTTCCTTTGTCATTGATTTGTCAACTATTTCATGACTACACTAGTTTAGGGACACGATATTTGGATTTCTAGTTGTGTCTTTGTCCTAAATGTTATTATAGGCTTAGTTTGGTAATAGTATGGAACTGTGTTCAGGTTTTTGAATTTTGTACAGAGCTTTGGCTTGCCCAGAAAACTGTTTTCAGTTTCTTTTGGATTTCTATGAATTAGATGTTGACTGTAATAATTCCAAACTAAACTAAATGATTCTGTTCATCAATGACTTTGTGTTCACCTCCACTTTCTGTCATTAGCAAATTAAAGAAGAAACTAATATCATTGTCTTCCTTGGAAGGGAGTTAACAATTTTTGCTAATATATTTACTAATATGGCCTTATTCTTCTAGTTGAGGGATAGATTCCACTGGCAATCCCTCAGCTATACCTTTAGTACCATGATGAAGCTAACCCATCCTTGATGGAACTTAGCTTCTTAAAGTATATATTTAGTAATCTACTTGTGAGCTGTGACCTGATTTTATTTGGTGATTTCCTAGATACATTTCAACACCCATTTTTGTTTCTTTCATTATTGTCCTATGAATTATACTCCGAATTTTGTGTAACATGCCTTTGTTTTGTTCATCATTATAACCTGACTGTGAAATCACATTCTCCCTCACAATTGGCAGGCCCACTATATGTTAGGACTTGCATTACTTCAAAGAAAAGAATATGCAGAAGGAGTGAAAGAATTGCAGAAGGTGTGAACTAACTATATTTAGTATTGGCATTCATTACACAGCTTTATATGATTTCGCTAAAGGCCAATTCCATGTTCCCTTTATTATATTGTTTAAATTGTTTAGGAAATATGAGAACAAATACACAGTCCAATGTAGTTGTTGTCATAGGTACCATCTTTAGTAGGAAGTTAGAACCTGTTTATAACAAAATAGTTGTTTCAAAGGTAACAAGTGCTTACGGTACAAGTATGACTTTATGGATTGTTGTTGCTAATATGACTTCATGGAGTTATTAATCTTCATATGGGATTCGTATGTTACAACTATGTTCTGACGTTTTGTGGTATTGACTGCAAATATCGTTCTTTTTTGTAGGCACTGGATCTTGGGAGAGGTGCAAACCCCAAAAGTTACATGGTTGAAGAAATCTGGCAGGAGCTTGCAAAAGCAAAATACTTGGTGTGGGAGGAAGCATCTACAGAACGAGCATGGGAAATGCAGAACTTGAAGTATGCTCCCACATTGAGCTTCTCCCTTCATTTTGGAATGGGTCTATATACCAAATGCTTGGACAATATTCTTGCTTTTTCACTTTGATTCATAAACTTCAATTCCGTTTGTCTCAGAGAAGCTTGTGAGGAAGCTCTTAAAGAAAAATATTTCCTTGATGGGTCTGAAACGGAGCAAGATGATGCAGCCAATTTGAAACAGCTAGAAGATCTTGAGGGAGTATTTAAGAAAGCTGCAGCATCTGACACTCCAACTGAGGTAACCTGTTTGTAAATCCTATTGGCAATAGTATATTTCTTATCAAATCAATTATTCTGATGGTCACATATTCTGGAGATGGTTATGAATTTCAGGTGCCAGATTATCTGTGCTGTAACATAACACTTGATATCTTCCGCGATCCTGTCATCACACCAGGTGGACTTACATATGAGAGGGCGGTGATCCTTGAGCATCTTGAGAAGGTTTGGAACTTACAATTTCCCAAAATTTAGCTTAGCTTTGTCCAATAAACTAATCTGTGGGATGTAACGGCAATTCAGATGGGTAATTTTGATCCAACAACGCGGGAATCGCTTTATGAATACCAGCTGGTGCCTAACTTGGCCATAAAGGAAGCAGTTGAAGCATTTCTAGAGAAACATGGCTGGGCATACAAGATGGATTGACATGCCTACTCTTTTGTATGTGATGTTCTGTCAGACAGACATCTGATGAAGTGTACAGATACTACGGTTGGTATAACAAAGTTGGTAGTTACAGTTTGTACAAATGTGTTCTTATTTACTTTAATTTTAATCTTGGTTGTGATTATGAAAACCATTCTATCCGTAAATAGTAGGATGCATATTTGTATGTGAATGTAGAGTACTCAAGTGGCATGCTCTAATTTGAAGAATGGGAGGTTGCACTCTATTTAAAATCTTGAGGCAACAAAAATCAATAAAGGAGTAAAACCATAGCATGTCTTTGTAGTAATATAAAGGGGAATTATAAGGTGTTTCAATGGATTGACACCATCCATTAGTTTTTGGTGTTCTTATTTTATAAATAGATCCTCTATGCCCTATTATCTCATCTAATAAATCAAAAGGAACATACCTTATATTTGAAGTTTGAAAACATCTCCAGAACATGTGTAATGATTGATAGACAGACTTGATAACAAACCCATACATCTAAACATACAACTCTGGAGGATGTCTAGAAGAAGATTTCCTTCACTTGAGTGCAGGAAACTGAGCAGTATCATCAATCTCCAGATTGATAACAATGGCCTTCTTGGCATCTTTTCTCCCAACAGCTTCTCTGCCATCAGTTCTGACCTCAATGGCCCTAGCGGAGGAGACTCCAACATTATTACCCTTACCAGAGAAGCCCTTGGCTGCAGTGCCTTGACGGTAGGAACCCTCGGTGTTTCTGTTACCAGAGAAGCCCTTAGCTGCAGTGCCTTGATGGTAGGAACCCTCGGTATTTCTGTTACCAGAGAAAGAGCCCTTAGCAGCAGTGCCTTTAACCTCAAAGGTATTGTCCTTGCCTTTAATCTGGGGGCCATTGACTGGAGCGCCCTTGTTAGCAGCATTGCCTTTATTGTAGCCCTCATTAGGTCCTCTATTGTATCGCTGGGGCTGGAAGCGAGTTGGTTTCAGGAATACCTCCACAATTGACTGCAGGAAACAAGCAAATAAGGCTATGCTAATTCAACTTCAAAGCAAACATTGTCCAAATACATTACCTTGCTGACATCTTTCTGGTTTTCTTTCTTCTCCTTGATCTTCTCAGGGTTTCCTGCATTTTCTTTCTTCTTCTCCTTCTCAGACTTCTGGGAGGTAATGCAAAATGCAACTTAAGTAATTGCTAGCAAATCAAACATTAACCAAAATACAATTGACAAACAAGACTACTAACCATATCACTAACAGAAGCTTCCTCAGAAAATTTCTTCTTGCCAACAAGCTGCATTGCCTCAAACTCTTTGTCCACAGCAACTATCCTTGTTTCCTTTGGCAAGAGCAACTCCTTGTTCTTTTTGCATTTCTCCTCATATTGTTTAAGAGTAATCCTCTGCCATTCAAAAACCCGATACAGGCTAGCAACTTAACTTTCTACTTAAGTAAAAAAAAACAATAAATGACACTATTTACCTTTTCTTCTTCTTACCTCTCTTTCTGATACCTTTCCCATCTCTTCCTCCTCTCTTTCTCTTTTTCTTCAAAACTAACCACATCATTGTCAGCCACCTCACTTCTCCCTTCACTGACTACACTACTTGCACGACTACGCCTATTCACCATCTCCCAAGCCTCCTTCCCATCACCCAACTTATCCTTTGTCAAAGCTTTCTTTAGGCTTTCAGGGTTCAAAGCTTCACCATTAGAATATTCATTACCATATCCTCGCCCCCTTGCAGCCAACTTATAGTTGCTGCGCTCTCCATTGTAATTCTTCTCACCAGAGCTTCCCTTATAATTACCATTGAAACCATTGTCATTGCTCCCAGATCGATCAACTACTCTATTGTTGCCCTGAGAACCCCAACTTTGGTTATTCGTCTGATAACCATTATATTCTTTGTTGTAACCTTGATAACCAGTTCTGAACCTGTCTTGCCTGGATTTATTGCTTTTATCTGCAGAAAACATAAAAACATTCAGATTAACAAACAGAACATCTTCAATGTCCCACGATAATCACAATCAACCTTTCCTAAATTCAGATTAACAATCCAAAGATTTGCACATTGTTTTAAAAGAAGCAACATAAATATGGAATAATATATAGAATCTATTTACACAAGTTGGATCAAAAACAAGGTTTCTTTTTGTTTGATCTCTACCCAATTGTTTCAGAAACCCAACAATATATAATTTAATAAAACAGAACCGAAAGAATTGATAATCAGATAAACACGAAAATTAAGATCAAAACAATAGAAACAACAATTGAAAACGCAGAATAGAAAGATAGGTGACTACCATTAGAGTGTTTCTTCTTCTCCGCCGGAGCCTCCTTGGAAGCGGCCTTTTCTACGGCGGGGATGTAATAGACGTCGTCGGCGTCATCGGGCAAGAGAGTGAAGAGGTTTTGGTTCTGCATTGTGGCAGAGTGAATTGTCAAGGCAGAGCAGAGTAGGGATTTATAGGATAGGGGCTTGGGCTTGGGCTTGTGATCCCTAAAACCCTAAGAACCAACAGCCGACTTTTATTTCAATAAGGTCAAGGTTTCTTTTCCTATTTCGATTTGGTTATTTGTTTCTGTTTTTGTGAGGCTAAAATAGGAAATAAGCTGGTCTTGGTTTGCTTGGCCACCAAGTTAGCAGTTCCTATTTTGTATTTTCATTCTTCTTAATATTAATATACTATCAAGTCAATAAATGTGATTACATAAGTATTTAATGTCTATTCACGTCGGTTGTATTATTACTATTTGTTGAATCTATCGCATTAAAGAGTCACTCAAATAAATAATATTTTTCTATAAGTATGGTTTATTTTTATTTTTAGAGAATTGATAAATCTTTATTCT
This sequence comes from Erodium texanum, assembly GCA_036897725.1. Classification (NCBI taxonomy): domain Eukaryota; kingdom Viridiplantae; phylum Streptophyta; class Magnoliopsida; order Geraniales; family Geraniaceae; genus Erodium; species Erodium texanum. The sequence continues at coordinate 6,536 of JAYMSW010002013.1, read as the reverse complement.
TGATTTGATCAAATTCGACCAAATTTTGCAATACATGTAAGAGTTAAAATTTCATTAACTTTATGTATTTTATTAACTATGGAATGCATTTTTATCAATTTGGAGTACAGGTTCAATTGTGTTGTCATTTCCACAATTTTTTTTGTTGTAATCTTACAATAGTTTTGTTAGCTCTTTATTACAGGGTTAATATCACACATATATATATATACTTAAATTATCAACTTTATCAGTTAGATACACTTAAAATATCGAGGGAATTAACTCTTTGTGCCTTTTTGAATTGGTCACGACCGGATATGTGCCTTACGTTTAAAAGTGACCATTTTTGTGTCCTACAAATGGAACACAGTCGTCTATTAGTTTTTTGATAGAATATTCTGTCAAAATAGACCGAATGTGCCATTTTGTGATCATGTGTAGGGTACATGTTGCTTAATTTTTTTTCTAAAAACTTGAAAATACCCTCAAAGCTTAAACTAATCCAACCATAAATTACCTCAACCCTAAACCTAATCCCTAAATTAACCCTAAACTATAATAATAAAATATGAAACATTTGTAAAATTATAAAATAATGGTAATTAAAACCATAAAATTAAATGAAGTCAAGATTTGGGAAGAACTCCACTCAGATTTTGGAAGAACCTTCACTCTACTCCTCTACCAACTCTAAAACTTGTGTTCTTTTACAATCAGGTCCATAGAGATCGACGACACATTTCCGAAACACCATCACAGAGCTCGACGGCGATGACGACGACTGCGTGGGCATCAACGACCGGATGTTGGTGTGGGCTTGATGGAGACGCTGCCTGGAAGGCTACCGGCGTTGGACGGTGAGCCAAGACCAGACACGAATTGACGAGTTCGGATGTAGTGGCGGTTTGACGGAGTACACTCTTGCGTGCCTAGCCATTCATCTTGTACTTGTTCCTTCAACACCACATTTGTCCTACCGGATCTTGGTTATTGCTTGATGGAGTGGAGCTCGTTAGAAGCAATTCTCGTCTTCGTCGTATTGTTCCTCCTAGAGCTTCCTTGTGCATTCCTTGACAGATTTTGCGGCCTCGGTTATGGCTCAGATAGAGTTCTGCAACTTCAAATGTCTCTGGCGTGTGTCCATCAGTTCCAGTCCAACAAGATCTGGGTTCGGTGTCGTCGAAGACCATGTCTCCTTTGCTGCCCATGGACTAATTTTGATTGAGCCAAGAAGATTCTAATTCTGATTTTTTAAAATTGATTCATTGTTTCAGAGATTGTTGTTGGTTGATTTTGTTGTTCTTGATAATTAGTATTTGTTGATAAATGAATGAAAAAAAAATCAATTTCTCATAAAAATCTGAAGTCTGTTACATAAATCTCTATTATTGAATATCATGGATAGATTTGTGATGTTCTTGCTTGATGAACTCTGATAACCACAAGGAGGGACAGCGAAATTGACGAACATAAAGATAAGGGTAAATAATGTAGGGAAAAAAAATCAGATTTTAAAAGAATAATTAACTATTAATGGTAAAGTTGTTATTTCTTAAATAGTGAAGGGGTATAATAGTCATTTCGCTAAAATATTAGTAAAAAACTAACAAACAATCATAATCTATTCATAGAGCATAAAGATAGTCACTTTTAAACATATAATATATATCTGATTGTTACCAATTCAATAAAACAACAAGGTAATTCTCCCTAAAAGTTTTGATCTCACAAGTACCTTAGATTTTAAAGTCTATCACCATTCATTTTCTGTTAAAACTTTGATGGAAAACAAGTCATGTGCCTATCACATGCTTAATAAAATCTTAATATGACAAAATTTCCTCTAAACCTATAGGAACCCCTTCTCCTTTATATGGTCCTCTCTTTGTTGTGTTGTGTTCTTTTTCAAGACACAAAGGGAAGAACAGCAACAAGCTGTTCTCGATGATGACAAAGGAGGAGAAATTCGACCATGGAAGAGACAAAACCTCCGACAAGCAGATATTATATACTACCCTTTTTATCTATGTCTCTCTTCATCTTGAACTCTACCCTTTATCCTCTCCTTGAAACGAAACACCAGATCTAAACACACAAACTTCGGACCCACCTTGGACTTTACTCGGAATAGATCAGGACAAGATAGGGTCGTGGGGATCGTGACCCGTGGCCCTTTTTTTTCACCAAATCTGGCGAATTTAGCTCTCCCCTTCGACCTCAAGAGTTCGTGTTCTTTGATGAGCAACCAGTTGTCTCTCACAAGGGCTTGGGATTTTAGGGTTTTTAGGCGTTGGGAGTTTCTTGGGTGGATAGGGTCAGATCTGAAAATTTAGGGATTTCTTAAGGTTTGGGGCAGATCTGAAAACTTATGTCATTATACAAATCTGTAATATCTCTATAATCAAGAATATGGAACAAAAGAAATGGAGTATGAAATTGAATCATCAAATGGTAAGGATGATCTGTAATAAAAAAAAACGAAGAACAAAGAGATTGAACAAAAACCAAAGTTTAATGGCATTTCTTTTTTTGAAAATTTAAAAATTGTTTGAGGGTATATTAGTCATTTGATATTAAAACTGATGGAAAATGGGACTGAAAAAATTTAAAACGTAAGGTAATTGTAAGGCGAAAAAAAATTATGCGGGTGTCAGCTGAGAAAAATATGTTTATAAACACCTCCATGTAGTAATGGAATTTGGAGGAAGAGTCTTCAACCATTTGCTCACTTCTCTTTTAAGGGTGAATTCTATACAGCTCAATCTCTTTGTCTTTTTAGTAAACCTCTGATATTTGAATGTATTGTATATCTAGAGGAACTTATTCAGGTGCTCCTATGGGTCTTCACTAGATAGCCTGCATAAGGCTTCATTTGTAAGGAAGCTTATTACCGAGGTCTTGATCTCGAAGTTCCTCGGAACAACAGGCTTTAGGATGGTTGAACCCAGCTCATTGTTGCTAGTAGTACCCTACTGCCCTAGCCACTTCACATTTTCTGTACCATCTCCATCTCGAGCTCGGATACAACCTCTTTGTTCTTAGATGAAGCAATTGTTCCACTAGCTTGTTCTTTTGCTCTTTTAGCTGCTGCTTCAGCTTGGGATCTCTTTTGTGCTGACCTCTTCAAAACTACAACTGAACGCCTAGCTGCTTCAACCAATTCCAAGTAGTTAAGTGTCTAGGCTGGAGGTAAACGGTTAGACCGTGTGTGCATAAACAAAGAAAAGTAATGACAAAAATTTAAATGAAAAAAAATTTAACAAAACTATCTAAAACACAATTTATAATAAACTTAATGCCAAAAATTGTTCCCCGGCAACGGCACTAAAAACTTGACACGAGGTAAGCCTACCTAATGAATTAGGTAAATTCGACCTCGCGGTACGGCAGTGTACCGGTCAATATAATAAGGACTTTGTAAACAAAGAACCCAAGTATCGAATCCGTGGGAACAATTAGACACAAACTTTATTCAAATTGCGAAGTATATAGATTTGGATCGAAAAGAGTTTGATTTCGTGGTAACCGGTAACAAATGTAAACTATCAGATGATCAAGAGAGCACGAAAGTAACGGAATAACAATAACAAGGTATGGATAAGAGATTAAAAGTCCAGAGTTTTCCAGGTTCATAAGGGCACATGCAATGCTAAGATTTACCGATTAACTATAATGTATTGATATTTCTAAAGACAACGAATTTCCTCTATCCTAGTTCTAACTCTCTTGCGAGTAGTGTAGAACCCTAATAGGCACTAACCACCAAGTCATTACTAATCGAGGTGTAGGAAGCCCTAAAGCATGAACGATTCATAGAAATTTCTAGCTTTCGATAGGGTAATCTATGGCTATTGCAAATGTATTGATCCTATCATTTCTAATTAGGATCTAATCCACTTCCCCTTAACCTAATTCCAATCCCCAATTCCCTTTGCAGATGTAAATTAGGGATCCAGCATTTCTAGGGTCAATTGGCCAAACCAATCCTAGAATTAACCCAATTAACGAGAATAATAGAGTTTAATCAACACAAGTATAGTTAATTTCCAATCCCAGCAATGCAATCAACCCTTAATCCCCCATGAACTCTAGAATGGAGATTTGTTACTCATAATCATCGATAAACATAAATAAGTAGTAGAAGATGTAAACATATTCATTACGATGAAGTAATCGATACAAAATACCGTAAAGGAATTGAAATTCCTTCTCCCAAGAATTCCTTCCTTGCTCTCGTTGTTCCTAGCTCTCTCCCGTACAGAATGATTCATTCTAACCTAATTCCCCCCTTTCTAACTCTGAAATCGTAGGGGCAAACATGTAATTTTCCTATTCTGAGAGAAATATGGTCGACAATATACCCGTATCCTTGACGGGCACCAATACGCGCGTATTTGTGCCCATCTTATTCCCGTGCCTTTTGGCTTCGGAGGATATCTCAGCCGGTCTCTCATATGGGCGTGTCTCCTGGCGTTGCGGGTACACTTACGGGCGTATTTGTGCCCGTATTATTCCCGTGCCTCCTTTCGTTCTCTTCTCTGAGTAGCCTTGATACGGTCGTGACTGGGATTGTTACGGGCACTCATACGGGCGTATTTATGCCCGTATTGGTCCAGTTTCACTTTTTCCTCCGAAACGACCTCTTTTTGCACCGATTTCACCCGTCATAGCCATAACACACCCATGATAGAGAACAAGACATTTTTATTCAATATTAACTCAAACGGTTGCGAAAATAGCTAGAGACTGTGTACGAAGAAGTCGAATTGGACATCAAGATACGCCCGCATCATGTAGTTTGAACTTTGTTGGGTTTCTCTAGTATTAGCCACCCAAGCATCCAACCCTTGATCCGCCAAGCAGAAAGCCGAAGAACCCCGACCTATAAACATATAGGACACTCCATCCTGCTGTTACCAAAAATATATAATCAAGTGACTAATTATTTTTGTTTATAGGTTGCAACACAAAGTATAATGTAGGTTCTAACAAGGTTATATATAGTTTTTAGCAACAAAAAAAATAATAACTAATATGTTTAAAATATATAAAGAAGTATACAAACCAAAAACACCCCATGCTGCAGTAGAATTGGTGGGTTCACGTGGTTGGTTAGAACTGGTATCCAATCCCCTTGGAATTCTCTAAAAACATGTTTTTCCACATTTTACCTTGAGAACAAAACGAACTTGTAGCTAAGTCACACTTTCCTCTAAAAACATGTCATTTTAGATGTAACTAAGTGTTATTTTCCTTTAAAACAATTGAACTACTAGTTTTAGTTTTGACAAATGAAAAGTTGTGGTTTTTAATTAGGATTTGTCATTATTTTTGTTCCTTTATTGTACAATTCTTTTTCATTTCATCCTTTCAACAAAATGATTCTTTTGTTCCTCGTTGCACTTCAAATTTTAAAGCACATATTGTTTGATACATGCAACTCACTAATGAATCTAATTTAGTTTTTAAACTATACTTTGTTTCAAATTGATCCCATAAGTTGTCGAGTAGTTCCTAGGAAAATTAACGTTTATGTTTCAAATTGATCTCATAAGTTGCCCCCTTTATGAGGTTGTATAGATGTTTACGGATAAGTAGAGGTTGTTAAATGCTAATTGAGGTTAATGATCATGATAGTAGTCACAATTCACTTTAGAGCTTTTACTGTGCACCACAATGTTGGTTACAATGGCATAGCTAGTTGACTGATTGCTCAACAATCTATAGGATCTTAAACCTATGCAACGAACTTGGTTGAAATCGGGATGAAATAGATCACAACTATTTGTTCAAATTAAAGTAAATACTGAATTATATATATGTCCTCACCTCAGAATCAAATGGGATGTTAATTTGGGGGCATAGATCACAACTATTCATGCTTAAGTGATAAGGCCTAATGTAGGGTTAAGTATGAGACATTTCTAGGCATTTCTAGGCATTTTGAGTAGATAAGGTCTAATGTAGGGTTAAGTATTAAATGCAGGGATTGATGAGTTAAGTGTATTAATTAACTTGATGATATGATAAATAGATGTAATTACACTTGTTTTTTTTTTCTTGTTGTATTTTTACAGATGGTCCCTTCAATGAAGGACAAACCCTAGTTTTTCGAGATGCTGAAGGCCACTTACAGTGGGGGTCATGAGCCGAGAGATGGACCCTGTCCCTTAGCGATGAACAATCCGACTGATGACCTTCCGGACTCCATTCCGAGTATCCGAAACAATCCTCGAGAAGGGGTGAAGACCAAACGAGGCCCCTTAGCGATGAACACTCGAATCAAGGAGTTAAAAGGGAAGAAGGTGAGGGTGATCTGGGACCCGGCCAGGGATGAGCCGAATTGCGATCCGGTCCATGTTGATTACTTCATTGCAGACATAAGCTCGTGCGTGCGGTCGTACATGCCGATGTTGAGCAAGAGCTATAACACACTCACGAAGGAACAACGCGTATCGGTGTTCGGCCCTCTGAGTGTAAATGAAATTGTATGCTTTATCGGGTTTTATTTTATAAATAATTTTTTTTTATATAAATATTTATCTTACTTTGTA
>JAYMSW010002012.1:0-14721 GCA_036897725.1 Erodium texanum | reverse complement strand
TAAAATACGTAAATCAAAACCAAAACATAAAATTCCAGACACATAGAGTTGAGAATTTATTGATGGTGAATAACAAAATTAGAGTTCAAAACAAACCTTCAAGCGAAATCAATTGCAAAAAGCCTATTCAAATACTAATATACTATACCCAAAAATTATTTAGTATCATTAATAATGTACGGTTTAAATCGTTGCCAAAGGTACAGGTAAAACTGTTGTCACATAACTACTTATACCTCTAGTGGATGACATCTATCCGACCAAATAGGTATTGTCAGACTATAAGCAAACTCTCGTGATTACAAATGACCATATAACAGGACTAAAATCCTAGTCATGAACCTGCCAAGAGACTCAATTAAAACAATGTATAAATTCATGGCATAAATAAAGCGTAAAGCTCTAGAAGGAACCTGAGAAGATGCTGGTCTTATTGTGCGTCAGTTCTTTAGTCCGGGAAGCTTAGAGCTCCTGACGGGGTTAATAACTCCTTCCTCCCACCTCTCGATCACTTGTTCCTCCACCCGGCCAAGAGAAATTGCCAACAATCTGCCGGTGGGTTATTCCAAGCCCACCCCAACACCTATCCGGTCCCATGGCATGTGAACCATGCCCTTTCCACTCACCCTAGTTTTTACCATCAGGGTTCTGGTTGTGCGGAACATAAAGGTATGTGTGCATGACCTCGCCTCAATGTACGTCGTCTCTTGCTTGAGACCCGCCTGCACTGGCTGCATGCAGCAAGTGCTCCGAGACCCTGCTAATACTTGCTGGTTGCCTGAGTGCAAACCCCGGATGCACCACCTGTCGCAGCGCTCCCGTCTCCATGTTTAGCAGAGGCACACCATCCCTGCTGTCGCTTGTTGCTGAGTGGCCCATGTCATGACCACCAGTCTCCATTGAAGAGTCTCTGATCGATTCCATGAGTAGCCGCCAAATTTTTCTCTAAACCCTAGTTTTAAGAGAAAACAGGGCGCCCTTCCAAAAATGTGCTTTGTATCATCACATATTCATTTAGCATTAAAAACGTACCTTTAAACAAAATTTTTTTTTATCAAAACCTATTGTTTTGTTGAAATATCATAAATTCCCCTTAAATATAAAATTTAAAAAAAAAAACAAAAATCAAACCACTATGTTTATTGAGTTCACTCATATCCATTTAAATCGTCGGAAAAAGAAAAAAAAAACATGTTTAATGACATTTTTACTGGAAAAGAGATGATACAACCCCCATAATTTAAGACTGTGATTTTGTGTACTTTGTAAGTATTGGTTTTATAAATAAAAAAATACATTACAATGTTAATGAAAGTTAACAAAAAATCAAATCACATATGTGACACATGTTATCTTCTTTTCTTTTCAAAAATATCAAGTTTGTTCCTCATGCCCTCTAAACCCTCCTCCTTTTCAACACAGAATCTAGTTGTTATTGACTTTATTTTTGCATATTCATCAACATTGGGTATTCGAAGAAGATGTTGGAAAAATGGCTTCTTAAAAGTACTGGAATTGCTTGCTTCGTGCTCTCGTCCTCGTTGATTTTGAGTTGTCAACCGGCCAGGTTATCTGGAAATTGAGATGACTGTGTGACGAGTAGTAATTATGGGTGTACCTCGTAACTCTGATTGTGTAACGGATAGCAAGTTGTTCGCCACAAACTACGTCTATGAATATGATGATTGATTGATGATGTTGATATCGTTGTTCGACCCAACTGCATCAAAAAAAGGCATGTCATATCCATATATCTTGTGATCTCACCGTTTCCAGCATGATGGTTGGTTCCTGTTTTCACCTCTAGTGTACACGCCTTACTACGCTATTGGTTAGTTTTTCCATTGTCAATACATGCAATCAATATTGTATAACATCTCAAGAAAGCTACTAATGTCATTAACTGTTAGTAATAATAAGATATCTAATACATTTGATCTTCTCATATATATATATATTTTGTGCAGAAAACAGTGATGAATTCTTTGAAAAATTCTTTGAGATAGAGGTAGGATGTACTTCTACCCATTCATAAGTACTCTTCGAACCTATCAATTGAGCACTCGGTAGTAAGCATTTGTAAGGTTATTAAAAAAAGGGCTGAAACTGCAAATGTCTTTGGCGTTGTCCATCTGTTAGAAAATGGGGTTGAAGCCGGAGAGTTCATTCATGAAACCTATAGAACATTGGTGTCGCATTTGAAATCGACGCATGAAGATAACTTTATTACAAAAATAGAGGTTTAGTGAAATAGGTGACAAAAAGCTGCTCTTAACCTTATTTACGGTTCTCGAAAAGGAATGTCCGCTTTCTCTTGTCTGAACAACACACCTAATTTGTTAGCATCTTCTACATGCTTGTTGTTACTCGATCGTATTCATTTATGAGCAGGTACAATATAATGGGAAGAAAGAATTTGTTGAACCCATCGTCTAAATAGGAACCCGACCACTCCAAATCACGACAATACGAGATCTTGAGATCTAAGGTTGGGCTTAGAGTTAACTCTATTTAAGATAAGAAGTAGTTTAAAAGTAAGGGAGGAGAACATGAGACGGTATTTTCAAAACTTAAAAGGAAATATCAAGAAATCACAATGTTTTACAACAACAAAAAAAACTGCATGTATACTTTCAAAGGTTGAATCTATTTGTGTAATTATTATATTACTCAGATGTTTCTAAATGTTTCGCAAATGTCCTTTAACAAAAAAACTGCTAGTTCATGAATCATGTCCTTCAACTTATTAATCAGTTCCGCAAATGTTTCAAAAACAGAAAAGCCCAGCTGAATCAGTAAAAGCAAAAAAATGCCATTGCCGGGAATCGAACCCGGGTCTCCTGGGTGAAAGCCAGATATCCTAACCGCTGGACGACAATGGAATTGATGTTAGATTTACACACATAAACTATATAAGGTAGAATCAGCCAGCCAATCAGATTCAATAACAAATTGTCAATGATATCTTCTAATGAATTTGTTGAAAGCTGTATAGTAAAAATACAATATTTACAGAAAAATACAGTACTTATAGGGAAAATGAGACAACTTTTGCCCAATTCCCATTCAACATCTAGAGTTAGATCATATAAACCAGAAATGAACAAAATAGTGTAATTAAGAAAGTAACTAATGTTCAAGGTATGATCATATGATTTGCTCCTAGCACACAAATAGCCAAAGCAGTAGTGAGAAAAACCCCCATCTTCTTGATAAACATTGCACTAGAAACCTCTTTTATCACCACAACCTTTGCTTCCTCCTCACTCCTATCGATTCTTCCCTTCTTCCCCTCGCCTTTCCCGGAGAAATCATCACTCCGGCCATCATGATCACGACCAGCGTCCATGATCAGCTTCTTTTCACCCGCGTAGTACATATGGCAATGCATCAAAACTAGAGCTAGTTTGTGGAGTATGGTGTTTGCTATGCTCTTCCAATGCAACATAGGCCTTGTACATATAGGCCTTGTTGTTGTAGAATACGAAGTCTCTATGACCAAGTTATTATGGGGCAAGACCGGGTTGAGATGGACCTCGACAGTGTGTGACTGTGAAGGCACTATTTGGTGGAAGAATGTCTCCGCAACCTGGCTGGTGGAGATGAACATGAATATCCCATGATTTGCCTTGGTTTCCTCGAAGCTTGGGCTACTCGAAAACCCTTCCATCACTCCATCGTCCAAGAAATTTTCGTTCTCTAGCTCATCTTGATCGATGAATCCGAGCGAGAAATCATTCATGTCATCGTTCAAGTTTTCGGTATAGTGACCATGCTCATATTCTCCTGCAAAGCATAAAAAAAGGACTCAATGGTCTTACTTGTAGATCAAGTAAGCAAATCTATATCTAACAATTAGTATTAGTAGACAATATATATATATATATATATACCTTGAGCAACCTTGTTCTCATCATCTGACATGTGAACCCATCTCAGGTTCTCCATCATCCTCTCATTCTTGGTTTCATGATCGAAGTCTTCGATCTCTATTGACCTCATTCCTTTCTGTTCTTCCCATGATCCTTCAATGTAATGAGTACGCGGATCATTAACTGATGCCGAGGTTATAAAGTCATCCCTAGGACCATAATCTCCGACCAACATGTCCGAACCATTAACGTTGATGTTCTTCCCAATATCTGCTTCATTCGAGTTTCCACCATTGATATTGGTTAGTGAGTCGAACCAGCAATCCTCCACCATTAGAGGAGGCAGCGAGAGCCTATGCTGCAATCTAGCGCATTGTAACGCAGTATCAACCTACAAAACATGCCATACAAATAAAATGTTACATGTTTATATAATTCACATCTAAATTGTTGGACCGACGGATATAAATTAAAGTCCAGGACCAGATAGGTAGTACATATATATACCCTTGATGGAGGATATCTCAAGGTTCCATAATTGGGGAGAGTCGGAGTTCTGAAGTCGTCTGATACGAACTCGAATTCTTGGTCTCTAGCTGCATTGGACCCATATGGGTTTTGAAGTGGGCTCTGATCTAGTGGGAACTTATACTCCAAATCTTCGTATCTTCCTTGGGAATATGGATCGAAGGTTGTTGAGTGTTTACCGTGCATTTGATTATTAGTCATTGCATTAGTGTAGCACTGTTCCCCGATCTTGGGAACCATGTTCATGCTCTTCTTGGATATTCTACAAAGTGCATACGCATCCTACAAAACAAGTTATTAACAAAGAATATTAAATCTTGATTTAACACATTATGCAAGATTTTAATAACTAGTCATATATATATATATTGGATCAAACAAACTCTACATTATAAACTGTTGTCTTCATATATATTTACAGGATGTGAGTTTCATGTCATAACATATATATGAACTAAAAATCACATGGTTGAACTATTTTTATCCAAAAAAAAAAGATGATGCATTAAAAGGTGGTGTGGATCTTGAAAAAAAAAAAACCAAAACCACATACCTAAACCTAAAGTCATAAAAGGTCTAATAAAAGTCAAAACTGTCAACAAAAATAACACTGGTTAGATGTGATATTTTCTTTTTGGATGTGTGAGTTATACTTGAAACAAAAAGAGTCAATATTAATTTGATTTGAAATATAATTATCAACCTGGAAGCCAGAAGCTATATCATCGCATTCTCTCTCGTCGAGACGATACTCGTGCATGACCCAGCCTGTTCGAGCACCATGTGGAGCTCTTCCTCGGTAGTAAACTAGGGTTTTCTTGGTGCCCACAGCACGGGTCTGTGAATTTACTTTACGGTCCTTGCCGGTTGCTTTCCAGTACCCGGCCTTGGTTGCACGATTAGTCCTCGATCCGTTGGGGTACTTTCTGTCTCTTGGGCTGAAGAAGTACCACTCCAAGTCCTTGCTTGGCAACAACGATTTTCCTGTAATTTCAATATTAATTAGCACACATCTATGTTTTTATTTTATTTTTAGATGTTTGGTGTTTTGGAACCCTATAAATGGATCGAGCAGCCGCAAATTAAAGCATGGACAGACAATAGAATTCGATAATCTCTTTTCACACACTTTTTGACTTATTTGGGTTTCTTGCCGACTTCATATTTATGCCATGACCATGAGTAATAATAATAAAAGGCAACAATAACAACACAAATATATTTAGCATCAATTAATGATACCTGGTAAGTCCCAAGGTTCACACTTGTAAAGATCAACCTCAGGGATGATCTCCAAATCAATCTTGCGACCGTTGATCTTTCTCTTGAGATAGTAAGCTACCAGCTCCTCGTCAGTTGGGTGGAACCTGAAACCAGGAGGCAACGAAACTGGAGCCATATATTTATCTAATATATATGCTGCAGGAACTTCTTCTACCGCAAGAACAATCGAGAAAGGTCAAAAGGGAAAACTTATTAGCAAACCGGCCGAGTAGAAGAAGATCCAGAGCAGAGAGAGATCGTGTGGACAAGGACAAAATGAGGAAGATGGGTTGGGTTTTTTGATACGAGGACAAGAAATAAATAGATATTGGAGAGGGGTTGTACCTTTATAACTTGCTTTAGTTATAATTATAATCTTTTTAATTTATGTTTTGAGGTTGGTCGGTTTCTTCACAGTTCCCATAATTGATTCGTGTTATCGTTCCTTTGAAGATGTGTCGCCTTTTTTTTTTGTTCATACTTATATAGGACATTCGGAACATTGATGATATCTCTACTCTCTCCGAATATCCCATTCTTCCATCTTGTCCTTTCTCCGAATCTTAAGTCCATGAGGTCAACTTTCATGCATTCTCACGTCTTTCCTTATAAAGTTATAGTCCAAATATAGTTCGTTAGAGCATCCCTATTTTAACTATGGGTTTGAGTTTTTAGGGTGTATAAAACTTTTGTAAGGTATCGAAGCTAATTTAGATTAGTGGAGGACTTGTTTGTCACTTTTAACATGTGGCATTTAAGTCTATATATAGATGTCTAATTATGATATACCTAATATATAAAAATTCAGTTCTATACCTACATCTAATCCTAAATATGTGGAAAAAATTAACCAATATACTATAGTTTTTAATCCTTAATTTAAGTTTTTGAATCGAATAACACTTTAACAACTCTATATCATACACTCTCACACCCCCTACGACCCAAATGGTGACTAAGCAAGCCTTGTCCAGCGATTTCTTTTAGTTGGAGGAAGGCAATACGCAAGTGGGCCCTAGCTTTTGCCAATGTGAAGGAAAAAAGGAATCCACGTGGCAAGGTGGGATCACTTGTAAGTAATCTAATCCTTTTCCTAGGAATGGCAATTTGTAGAGTTTGCTTGTCTCTGAACCCCACCAATCCTTTCCTTTTCATCGATCTTTCTTTTTGTGCTTTCCCCCTTTATGAGTTTATGCTTCTTCCTTGTCCACCACTAAACTAAGGGATCTTATATAGAAAACTAATTTGGCCAACTTCAAATTTTGATTTATAGTACATATTGAAATAAGATTCAAGTGTGAACTAATTTATACATGCCAAGGAAAAAAGAGAAAAAGAGGGAGCTAATAATGCATATTAAATTTGTTAAATTAAAGTAGAGAAAGTATGGTTATAATTTGGTTTTGTGAACCGAAGTGTTTGACCAGTTAGAACAAACAAACCTTGATTCTTTGTTCTTTTGAATATTATAATATAAGAATGAAGGATTGAAATAATCTTTCATGATATAAGTAAATTTACGAAAATTATCATAACATAGAATCGAACATGATACCCCTTACATTTAAAATGAAACACAAAACATATATACTAGACCATGTACACAATGTAGTAATAATAAATTATAATTTTACATACTTTGACCCCACCCTGCCCTGCCTTATTTTGCTCCCATTGGGTTTAGTGTCTTTTGTCATCCCTAATCTACCACCTAACTATAATTTGCAGCAAGTAAACATCAGGTTTGAGCTACTGTATCATTCGATGCCATATTTTTTGGCATACCATACATTGATTCTCATCCCACCACCACGTTGCTTCCTTCTCGCTGAATCTTTTCTTTTCCTGCCGCCAAACAAACCTTGACCATTACCAGTCGCTTCAATACAGTGATGAACAAATGATTTAATTGATAAATGCTTACCCTTGTGCCCATTCGTGATGATTTGGCGTCTCTGTCCAATTTTGCTTTGATCTTGTCAATGTATCACAAAACACCATAACCTGCAGAGGCTGTCTAGTTGTCTTGTCGTAACATACCCTCAGATAGCGATGGAGTGCCAGCAGCATATCCCTGGGGAAAACCCTCACCAGCAGAGCTTCTTGTCCGTATTGGTGTTACTTGTGCCATATTAGCATCCACTACATCCCTTGGTAGTCTCCCTATAGAAGCTTTATCTGACATTGTGTGAAGCTGAAACATCAACATGCATAGGTCATGTATTGTATGAAGGAACCAAATAAATCATGCTTGCACTGAACAGAACAGACAAATGGAAGAAGAAGAAAAAAGTAACCTGCAATGCAAAAGCTTTTATGATCTCTTTCGCTGCTTTACACTTGGCAGCTTCATCCTTAGCCACCGCCCAAGCTTCCTCAACCATTTCTTGGCACTCTTGAAGCCTTTTGCTTCCAATTTGACATCGCTTCTCAAGGACCCTAACCTGTTAAGATCACAAACCATTACAACACATTGCTGGGAAGCCCCAAAAGCAGTGAAACATATGACATGGTGTCTTCCACAATCACGTCTTCATGCAACATGGTCAAGGATGGCGATTTCGAATTTCACAGTGCTTATAGTATTGTGGTAGCTAAAAAGAAGTTCAGAATGACATGACCCTTTTGTGTTACTTATGCTCAAGAAAGAAAATAAAGAATCGGATAAGCAACTAAGGAGCTCGTATGTTGTGGAAAATACCTCAGCTCTTAGCCTCTGAACTTCTGCAGCAAGCATCTTATCTGGCTCTGCAATCATAGCACTCAAAACTGAAGGTTCTGGTAACTGAGGAATGACTTGATTGTGGAAAAATGGTACCAGTGCCATATTATTTCTGCTCAAACCAGTTTCAAATTGACTGGGACATCGTACTTGTCCCCATCGTTGCATTCCAACCGACAAAGACGAAGCTGACTCCATATGATGCTGCTCTTGCCCTCGGTTTCTCAACTTTGAGCTTTCTTCTCCACAATCATCAGAAGATGGCTTATGTGTTATCAATAGTGGCCTTGGACTCTGGTTTTCGAGCTTCCATAGCCTCCCGGGATCTGTAAGCCTCTGCAGATGACTAAAACATGGATTGCAGACTCGAGAGGGCTTGCTTTTATTAGGTGCCAGAGATGCTTCCCTCACCTTCTTGCTACAACATGCACGGCAGAAGAGAAGACCACAGTTATAGCAGTTATGCTTCTTCCTTGCGAGTCCAAACAACAATTTACATTCCTTACAAGAAGACCGGTCAGAAATATCCTTGTGTACACATATTGCAGCTGTGATATTTGAACCACAAGCAATACCTTCAACTTGTCTATCTCTTAAGGCCTCCACAAGGGTTGGTAAGTTTCTATCTTCAAAATCGCCCAATCCTAACTGTCCATTTAGACCTTTCCCCCAAGTATATACACTTCCACTCGATGTCAAGACAGCGATATGATATGATCCTGAAGCGATCTCCTTGACAAACTCTTCTTTCAGCTTCCCTTCAACAGTTGTGACCAATTTGTCCTTGGGCCCATTCACTCCACTTCCCATTGTATAAACCACACCCCTACTACTGAGCCCGACAGTCAACGTTCTTCCACAAGAAACTTGAACGAAGTCATGATCCACGAGTTGTGCAACACATGTTGGTAAGAGTTTCTTCCCCGTACCAGCATGGCCAAGCCTCCCCTTATCCCCATCTCCCCAAGTAAAGAGCTTCCCCATTGCATTCTTGTACCTTCTACAATCAACCATGATATCCACGATCGCAGCCGTGTGCCACGACCCACAAGCAACGGACTTCACCACCAAACCCTTGAGAGATTCCACTTCCTTCGGTTGAGAGATGCTTTGAAGATTCCCGTGCCCGAGCACCCCAAAGATTCCATCCCCGTATGTAAATAGCTGCCCAGATGTTGACACCATTGCTATGTGCCACTCCCCACAAGCAACACTTGATATGCTTACACCGTGCAGAGGCCCAGAGAGTTTCTGAGGCCACCATTGATTCCTCGTTGTACTATAGCCATTGTCACCCCATGTGTAAACTTCACCGGAGAGTGTCAAAGCACATGTTTGGTATTCACTACAAGCAATGGACTTTACATGGACCCCATTAAGAGAATCTACAAGTTTAGGTTCGCTCAAGTCTAAATTAACCTTGTGCCCGAGCCTACCCCCATTTCCCTCACCCCAACAAAACACTTCCCCTTTTTTGGTGACTAGACCGGCGTGTTTCTTGCCTAAACACATGCTATGCACATCTAGCATCGCGGTGGATTCTAGCAATTTGGGTAACAAAGCATCTGATTGTTTTATATCATCAATCCCGCCCCCTAAAACCCCTGCTGCTATTCCTTCACCCCAGATCATGACATCCTTTAGAACTTCATTTCTGTTCAATTGTTGAGACCCAAAACCCAGAGCAAGAAATTGACTGGGCGTATTGTTTTGAAGGTCCGAGCTTCCAAAACTAGATCCTCTCTTCTTCTGATTTTTGGGTTTAATACATGGAGAACTCGGAACTATGATGTCCATCATTACATTTTGCAAGTGTGACAAACCTGAATCAGATCTGTAAAAGCTCTCAGAAGAATATGACAAGCCATCCGTGAAAAACCTCTCTGAAAGAGATTGAGTTGGACTCCCACATAACTTGTGTACCTTCAACAAACATTAACCCGAAATTTATAACTTGACATATAACCACAATTTACTCATTAGCTCTTTTTACACAAACAAAAACAAAGGCTTGCAAGAAAGAACAAAAATCAGTAGCACTAAGTAGATCTATAACCTGTGAATATCCTGTGACATCCTCAAGAAGTCCAAGATTGTGCTTCCTCCGAGTATAACCAGCCGGGCTGCTGGTACAACTTTGTGCACCTCTGAGACTTGATATCACCGTTTTTAATCCTACAAACCAAGAATCAGCCTGCCCCTTGTCCTTGCATATCTATGAAACAAATCAATCTTAGCCAAAATAAGAAACACAAGCACAATCAAGTAACTTTACATAATAAGAGTGACACGTTAAATGTTACCAGATCTAGTGAGTGTTCACCGTTCGTATAAATAAGAGAAAATGACCGACACTCTCTATCCAGTTGAAGATGCCACCGTAAATTCACCTAAGGATATGTAAAATTGCCATAGATGTGAATGAAGAAAAGGAAAAAAATACTTAAACTTATCAGCAACCAAACACTAAGAAACAAAATACAAAATCATACAGTTGCTTACCGTCCTTTGCCCCCGAATTATATTGATCACTGAGCTCAGTCTCAATTGCTTTTCCTTTTGTCCAGAATACCAAATCAGATGCCTCTCATTCTGCAAGCAATAAAAAGATTAGATGAACAAACATTAATGTGACTCTAAACATGGAGATTTGATTTTGACTAATGGATGATTGGCATGAAATCAAATATGTGTTCTGATAAATAAATTGGATTTTCTTCACCATTTCAGAAAATGCCTGCATTTACGTTCAAATCCAAATGCAGACCTGATTTGTGGAAATGTATTTTTATTAATGTAAAATAAAACATACCATGGAAAGCCTAAAAGGACATAATTTGGGCTTTCCTCTGCCCCCACACTTCAAAAGATATGCACCCTTCTTTATAGCTAAAATTGCCTGACCATAATCACACACAGATGAGATCGATTAAGAAATATTTGTTGATTAGAGGATGGGACATTGATGTCGTTATCAGATAACAAAACAATTACATCAATTGATAAATGAAGAAATTAGGAGCAAAAATAACAATTACATGAATTGGTAAATGAAGAAATTAGGAGCAAAAATAAAACAATGTCATAGCCTGTGACTTGTCTGCAAAACGAGAGCAACCAAGAAATTGGTGGCAAGAACCCAGAATGTCAGTATAGGAACATAACCCACAAGACCCATCAAGTAAAAAGGCTAAATTTTGAACCTTTTTCATGATCCCACATCCTTGCAAGTTCCTACAATCGAATTGGGTCAACAAAAAAATGGGACAAAACAGGTGAACAGAGCTTCAACCAGAAAGAGAGTGGGAAATTGAGAATCAACCTGTTCTACAGCTCTGTCCGAGGATTCTTCGTCCATGGTTGTTATTGGTTGTGGCATAGAATTGAATACAAGAGAGTAATAAAGGTGGTCAAACAAGGGAACCTAGACGGAAAGGGAATATCGAAGAAACAAGGGAATGCTGAAGAAGGACAGGATGATTACTCGGCTGTTAGGAGAGCAAGGGAGAGAGAATAGCAATATATATAAAATTATTTTCTTGTTTTGGTTCATGGGTTAATGTGAACAGAAACCTCTTCTTCTTCCATCACTGTTCGGTGTTCACTTGGAAATATGTGCAAATCAAAGTCAGAGTAGAGGGTTGGCTTCTTTACCGCAAGGTCAATCGGTTTGTGTCGACGTTGCTGGGGTTTTGATATCGGTGTTGGCATTGCAAATAAATGTATTGGTACTGGTGCTGGCCCGGTATTGGATTTCCGTCGGGAGGCGATGCCGAGCAACAGTGCCAACGCGGAAGAGGCGACACGTGTCCTGTATCTCTCTCTCTCATCCACAGATATGTTGAGCACTGGTGTTGGGGAGACGAGATCGTTCATCTTGTATTTTTCTAGTGCCGGTGCTTAGAGCACGCACTGATCCCACTGGCTCCAACGTGACAGTGCTGTCACTAATGCACCGTTGGCTTTTTCTTTAGAGCAAGTCTATCTGTCAGCATCAGGTTAGTGCTAGGGAGATGGTGCCGACGTCAAGTGAAAAAAACCTAACGTCAATGTTAGCATGACACCAACTCTCTACAAAGAGTCAACTCTTTGTGGAAGAGGAACTCTGTCAAATCAATCAAAATGTGACATATAGGCTTCTATAAAAATAAAAAGACTTTTTTCCTTCTCTCAATCCATAGCAAGAGTCGATGCTACCAATGAAGTCCCAAAAAAAGAGTATTGCCGGCTCTATTTGGTCTCTCTCTTATTCTGATCTCACCATCGTCGATGTGGTCGAGCTTGACACCAACGATTTAGAATAATAGTAATGCAACGTCGTCTACATGTCACACATTAATTTTTACAGGTCTTAACGTAAGAGAGAGAACATAGATGTATCAGTACTAGACTTAATTTCAATGCAACGCTCTGAATTGGTTTCTGTAAAATATTTGTTTTTATAATAAACGAATCGGTTGTCAATTAAAACGAAAGTGAATACTAATGATTAAATTGCATTACTTTAAAAGAACATTACATAACTACTTGAAATTAGATTATAAAGATTTTAAATATTTGTTCTCATACGTCTTCTCGTCTCGTGGCGTTACAATTCTTCCTCATTTATTGACGACACGCCTTTATCGTACAACTTCTCATGTCTAATGGGCCTTCAACTTATGAGCATGCAAAATCTTCTCCGTAGTCTCGGATAGAAATTTCTCAAATTCCAACCTGTCGGGTTTTATACACCATTGAGAAATGGTCAGTGTTGTTTATACGGATGATTTTAGGCGACGTGTACATTTCAAATTCCAATCATTTTATTACGAAGGATTAGGCTAACCACTATTTCTCAGCAGCCATGATTACTAAGCCTGGAGTCATTTATGGAGTCCTCAATAGAAGGCACTAAACCAGTTAAGCATTTGATCGACAGAAAAGTTTGGGCCGTCGGCCTAGAAAAAAACAAGGCCGACGAAATCAAAATACATCGACCAAAGTGCGTTTCTTGGTCGATGTTCTGTGAACTCGGTGAAGCTTGGTTCTTGGCCGGCGTGATTAGGTTTCAATCGGTCAAGATACCAAGCTTGATTGACTCCAAGGGAATAACGTTGGGCAAGGGAAAACAAGCCGAGGTATTTTTGTTCCGTCGACCAAGCTTTTCCTACGTTGAAGCTCACGGCCGTGACCTTTGGCCGACAAAATATATACCACTTGTCCAGGGAAAAAATTCTGTCGGTCAAGTATGTTGACCAAGTTTGTCCCTAATTATTGACCGTCTTGATAGAACACCTACTTCCATCAAATGAACTATATTTTTGACATGGATAATATAAACAATATTATCTCTTTGAGCGGATCTTTATGTCTAATTAAGTTTACTTCTAAAAAAAAAGAGTTTAAACCATTAGAATTGACCAATGACTTTGGGTTTCAGTCATTACTCAATAGAGAGAAAGTCATAGACATGCATGCACGGCAAATATATATTGTAATTAAAACATGAGCGGTATCTTCTACTTTGTTCGAAAGTCAAGATGCTTGTTATATAAAATCAGAAACTTATCAGATCTCTCGAAATCTAGTTTTAAATTTGGTTTACAAATTTAAAAAATAAAGTCAATTTATGTAAAAATCCTGAATGCAGCAGCTGAGCTAACAATTGCCACCCACGTAGTTTGACCACTTGACTTGCATGCATGCATGTAATTAATATCCTTTATGTTCTCATTCTTATATCCCTCTTTTCCCATCGTTTCAATTACCCTCAAATCATCAATTATGAAATAACTCAGTACACACTACACATATCAACTACTTCCTCAATCTCATTCGATTCACGCATATGTCCGTCCCATGCACATACAATTGTTGCAAAGGACGCATGCAAATGTTATTGGAAAATAGAGGAGGAACCGTAACACACGTAAAACCTACTTCGTCCTGGTTGCGTTTCCCAACAATACTATTGAAACAAATGTGTATTTTATTTATATATATATATAAAAACAATAAAGCCAACGACAGATTAGTGTGTGACTTGATCGATGGTCGAAAATTCCAAACCCTATGACTATGTCTTACATCACGAATAGCATAAGGAAAATTTGTACTCAGCACGCAAAAGAGGCTTTTGCAGTAAGGCTATGCTGCGATTAAGGGTATCTTTAACAGACTTGTAAACTTGTAAAATTTTGATGTTTTTGTAAGTTTTGATCTCTAATGGTACTTGCAAACTTCCAATTTTTTTGCAAGTTTTTCAAATAGCTCTCAAATTTGAGAGCCCTCTATATTGGCTTGCAAAAATTATATCATTACTATATTACAACTTTATCAAAACTTTATTATTGC
>JAYMSW010002011.1:0-14722 GCA_036897725.1 Erodium texanum | reverse complement strand
CGATGGTTTTGGCTTCCTGGAGGCGTGAAGGGTTAAAAAAGAGTGCTTTAGCCGATCCATGGGAGGTGCTGTTGGATATCATTTGCTCCAGAACTGGAATCACTCCTGCTGCTAACATAAATTGCTTGTTTCTGAAGGAATGTTCAGAAGGAAAGTTACTTGCAAATTCATGGATATTGTCTATAAACATATTATAAGTTATAACCAAAAATAATATAGTAAAAAAGAGGGCTAATTGTACATTACTACCTTTATGAATTGCCCACAAATGATCCCATAATAAATTTCCTACAGACACGTTACTACCCTTATGAATCTTCATGTGTCACCATCGTACAAAATAGACAGAAACCATAAAAAGAAAATCATTTTTTTCATTGCATGAGTGTAAATTTTATAATATCCCGAAACTAATCCCTCTCATCTCTTTCAATTTCAATTTGATTCCGTTTTCGAAATCCTCAACGGAATCATATTGAAATTGGAAGATTAAAAGATGATAATGAGTGGTTTTAAAGTATTATAAGATTTTAAACTCACGTGAAGAAAACAATCAAATATTTCAATGGTTTGTGTCTATTTTGTATGGTGACACGTGGAAATAAAGATAGTTATGTGAAATAAACCCTTTTTAGTGTTCTTAAATTCTGAAATGGACTTTTCTTGTCAATAATTATATACTAATTATTCATGTAAAATGCTTGAGTAAAATCTACTTCAAGAGTCATTCTAAGCCCTGTTATTTCACATATTATAAATAGATGACGGCAATTATCTCAGAAACATTAGATAAGAGGACAAACCTGTTATTGTTAACAGCAAGGTTGAAGAGGGCCATAGTTCCAACATCCTGCGCAGCTGAGTTTCCTTCACATACAGCACACTCCAGAAATCGCAACAGCACCTCAACGAAGCCGAGATCACCCATCAAAACTCGAGCCTCCTCATCGTCCTTCAACAAAATCCTTATTTTTTCCACAACTTCACACTTTTTCTTCAAGCTCTCCTTCTCTTCGTTCAAAACAGTCAGATAATTCTTATATCTTTCGAGCACATTGATTTCTGAATCTTCCTCGTTTCCAGACACACTTTCCTTAGCCTCCTCACTAATACAGCTTTCCTCCAAAGGAACGACCTTTATCCCTCTGGACTTGCAGGACCTGGCACTATGACCATGACTATCCATTGATCTTGAATTTGAATTTGTCGATTCACGATCTGATAACGCCAATCTCCAGTAGTTGAGATCGAGAGACTCGGGCGGGCCACAAGGAGCCGGAACCCCATTCTGTTCACACCAACTGGCTATCAGTCCCTTAACACAGTAGTTCGGAGTCAACCCATTATGTGAGAGTTGCTGCTGAGTCTTCGGGCACGTGTTGTGCCCGTCACTGAGCCACTTCTCGATACAGATCCGTTCATATGTCTGCCCAGAAGAGATTATAACGGGATCATACATGAGCTGTAATGAAATTGGACACCTCAGCTCTTCTGGTGGGACGGGCATTTGCCCCGACGATCTCCTGGTGTTTGGTCTGAAATTGAATGAACTAAGCTTTGACAGCTGGCGCTCAAAGACACGGCCATTGCCACCAAAAACACCGTCATCAGTAGAACCTCGAACACTTGGCGAACAAGGTGCAGAGCACTGTGAATCATTGTCATCAGCAATCTCACTTCTGAATAACTTGGAGTATTTTCTCATTAGATGCAAGAGATAGGCTACAATTGATTCTTTTCTCTTGTCTTCCTCATTGCGGGCTCTTTCTATGAGTTTCTTCAGAGCCCTTCTCTCGGTTAGAGCAGCTCTAGATGAGGTGATTCCAAGCTTAGTGGCACTCTGGTGAAACGATTCAAGCTCAGACCCATCAACGGAGTTATCGAATTTTTTGCCTTGCTGGAGCAATGCAATTATTTCATCACCAACTTGCTTCTCTGATGGATCAAGTGAAAAGACAGCACCCTCAAGCTCACTCACTATCTCTTCGATCTGAGAGCAATTAAAGAACAATAAATGTTAATGTCGATCCTGAGTAGGATGGAAAAAAAAACAACTATTTCCAAGACTAAGTTCACAATTTAATATTAACGACCTGAGAGCCAATTGACTGAGGAACAATATCCTCAACACGCTTAAGGCTATCTTTAAGGCCAGATCCTGCTTTCTCAAACTTTAAGAGAACAGAGTCTCCTGTGATAGCCTGCATAATAGGAAAAAAAATTACGTTAGTAGATTATTTCGGAAAAATAATTACAAAACATAAAAAAAAAAATAGCAAAGCACGTGACATAAAAATTACATACCAGGTACAATTTGCTGTTCTCTGAGCAATGTTGAAGAACATTCTTGGCCTTCTCTAGAGCTATATGCAAGGAACATAATGCCTGAATACCGGATCTGCTTCTAGGTCGCGCATCTTCCAAAGAAGGAAAAACCGATAAAATCTTGCAATATATTGTAGAGAGTGTCTTGCACATATCTCCATGTAACTGCATAAGCAACCAAGGAGCTCTTAAGATGAAAATGTCCAAGATGGTAAATTGACAACATAATATGCTTATTATTACCGGAAAAAAACATTTGATATTGGAAATACAGTAAAATAAAGTTTATAAATATTGAAAACTATGGTAAACCCGTAACTAGCCTGGTTATCAAGCATATAATGACCACAATCTCAAGCACTTTTGCAATTTGCACCCATATATTTGTAACATACCTTGGCATCACAAGCAGCAAAAAGATTTTCCTCAAGCTCAGCGATATCCATTGTTCGTGTTTACACTATAAATCTCAAACTCAAAGTTAAATAATCTGAGAGGCAAAAAGGAGAAGAAAAGAATATTAGAGATGGTAAGAAAAGCTCCTACTTCTAATTAAGAACACAATATTCTCTTGAACGAACATGATCAGCATTCCAACAAGTGGAGATCATGATTATTGATTCCCATGGGGCCATAAACACAAGCTATGTTCTTTCCCATTGATTAATGAAGGGAAAAAAGAATCATGTTTCAATGAAGGCAATAAAGTATAATGATCTCATATTGTCCCCTCCTCCAAAAGTTTCTCAGCAGCCAAGCAGAGCCTTAATCAGGAAACCCATTAAAAATTAGAAAAATAATAACAATTTTAGTAAAAACCCACCATAATAAAACACCAAACCATCTACAAAATGCAGTTTGATTTGGACATTTATCAAAACAAACAACATTGAAAGCTCAACAATAAGAAACAAACATTCAAATGAAATAACATAAAGGCCTCACAATCCGATTAAGACATATTTTCAAACAACTAAAACTCCACAATCCATTACAGAATCACCCAAAAAACTTGAAAATGACCACATCTGAGATCTACAATTGGGTAAAAGACACAGAAAATCACCATCAGCTGATACAACTCCAATAAATCCCAAACCGAACCAGAAATAGCAATTCCAGATTCGAGCCATTCCCAAATAAGAAAACCCAGAAAATAAAACACCCCAAAATCAGAAATCCAACAAAAAAATTCCCCAAAAAGAAACGAAATCAATAACTGAATCCAAAATGGGTAGGGTTGAGACAAAACCGTACCGGAGACGACGAAATGAGCAGAATCAGCAGCCAAGGAGGCTTCATAAACGAGCTTCGACGCAAACCCAGGGGAGAACGAAACAGAGGATTAGGGTTTATGTCATCTGTGCATTCCCATCTCATTACGAATTGGGTCTTTTGGATCGAATCAGGAGCTGAGCTGCTGAGCTGAGGGAAGGGGAATGAGAGAGACAAGTATGGGCATTTTGGGCGAAAATCGAGAGGAATATAAGAAAATGGTTTAAAAATAAAATAACTGGGAAAATTTTAAATACAAAATGATTGTGAGAGGAGAATATTAATATGGATTTATTTATTTTGGAGGGAACAATAATTTTCTTTTATTAACTATTTTTTATTGGAAATGTAGATTTGGAATTTACGCCGCTTATGTCTCCCGATTAACCGGCCGACGGTTGCCGACTTCCTCGTTTGTCGCTGAGCGGATCTGTCATCATTGGGGCCAAATTACAATACTGTCCCTCCAAATCCAATATTATTATTTTTTTTGAAAATATATATTTTGGATATAAGATATTGTCAAGAACAATTAAATACATACATAAATTTTATCTAACATAATATTTGTAAATAAGTGGAGTTAGATCTTTCAAAAAAGAAAGTGGAGTTAGATGTTTGAAGTAAATGTTAATATTTGTCGTGTTTGATGCAATTCATTGCAATAAATTGGAAATTAGCTTTTTAAAAAATAAATTTTGCATATATTATACATTAATCATGTATATATACCTATTAACTATTGGACATATAAGACAATATTATAATAGATTCTAAAATTGCTAGGAATATCAATTCATGTCGTCAGTTTTGAAGGAGCGTAACTCACCTACAACTTAACAATCATACTAAGCCTTACAGTAAAATAAATGTGCACAAACAACATAACAATTGTACACTTAAATTAAACACAACTTACACATTATTAATCTCTACCAATATTTGAACCCGAATAACTATAAGAAAAAACTACCCAATAATATTTATAAGGGTATTTTCGGTAACATATAAATAATTTGTCTGCAGGAGGAGCAGCTGATGTCCCCATGTATGAGTACGGACGAAGGAATCGCCAAAATTGTGAGCAGTATAGTATATGGGCTCACCACAGTTCCACGTGGCCATATTTTCCACCACTGATCCTCTTACATTACCAATAAAAACTCTCAGATCCATAATTCACGGAAATCATCTGTAGTTTCCTCAAATCTGGGTGATTTAAGCAGGCACAATTAGATACCCACGCGCGCCTCTGTCGTGTTAGTCAAACCATCACCACGGTGGCTTTTATTTCAATCGTCAACCCCTCAACTTGTCAACGGCTACGTCACGCGCGTTACAGACCGATGCGAACTGTACAACGTACGCACAAGTACGCGCCGACATCTGAGTGCACGTGGCGAACACTATAGGGAGTTGTGCATGTTCAGTTACAGTGGCTAGTGTCCGAAACTAGTTTTGTCCCTGTAATTTTCTTGGCACTCCGTTTTGTTCGAGCCAGTGAATATGATTTAGATCAAGATTCAAAATGAAGCTAACCCAATTGTATATTTACGAAAATGTGGTCGGCTGAGAGGTTATATCCCAACTTTAAGCAATACATTGTCTCATTTTTCATGTAGGAATAAATATAGTTTGTATATTGTTTGATAATTGGATCGGATTAATTAATACATTTAACATACACATAAAATAACTTAAAATAAATAACTATAAATAATAATTGTCATTGTCTCTATTCATCCCTTATATACAAGAAAAATAACTTTTTTAATCATTAAGTTAAGCCCGATAAACTAATATTATATAGTGCTTCAATAATAAATTGTTAATTAATTCGATCATGAAATTATAAAGTATTTTCTACTTCATGACACCATGAACGGGCAAAAGCATTTTTTTTTTTTTCCTTTCAATTTTCAAAGGCATTTGCACAATGTGGCACAACTGTGTTTTTCAAGTAAAGGCTCTTGAACATATAAAGTTTTGATGACTAAATTATTTACATCTTGTATTGGAAGCTAAGAATCAATATGTTGGGTCTATCCAAACACTTGTATCTTTACCTCCCACACAAGATACAGATTCGATCATTTATATGCATTGCTTTCACTTCACGCACATGTGGAGTATATTTTAAAAGAGGGGGAATATTTATTTAAAGTTCACAAAAAGAAAAAGAAAAAAAAGGATATTACAATAAGGACCCAATCGAATCATAGCATTTGTGTGGAACCCACTCTACGAGTTTGCTCACTCCAAAGTTCTTGCTAGCCAAAGTCAAACACTTACGTATATCATATATAGGATACTGCATGCCCCAAAATATACTTACATATACATTTTAAATATATAACAGTAAGTATGATGTTTACGTGGCAGATACACAGAATTTAAATCCATAATCATAAACTCAATCAATTCACGATGATCCAGGAGTGGCCCATATATGTTTGGCAACTCATAGCAAAACAATTGAGTTTTGATTCTATACTGGAGTTTCATTAACATTTTATTTGAATTTATTATAATCATATGTTGGGGTCAGAGCTAAGCCCTATAATTATCATGGAGGACGTTACCTCTTAATGAAATTCTCATTTCCTTTCAAAAGAAGTTTAAATTATATGGTCATTTAAAAAACTAACTAATTTCGAATATTACATCTGAATGTGACGTCGAGTGTTGTGAAATATTCGTGTCTTTACTGAATCGTTCGAGAGTTAAAAATTTTATAATCAAATTCAAACAAGGACCGAGTTTAAAATTGAGTTGACAATCTCATGGACAAACTCACTTAGAATTTAATTATATATATTATATTTAATTGAATTGAATTACATTATTTTTATCAACTTTTTACAATGTAATATATAATCCTAGCTCCTGCCTAAGTCAATCCAGAATTTATTTAAATAACTATACAGAAAACGAAAGAAATAGAACTTAATAAATTTAGACTTGATTAAATATGTTTGCATTTTACTGGGCCCAAAACAGGATAATTAACTCAAAATTATTGAATTATGTATATTAAAACACATTTAACATAATTGGTATTTAGTTTGTTTTAATATAGTTATAGAAGAAAAAAATATGAAAAAGAGAGCCGAATAGGGGGGACCAAGTCACCACCAAGGTGTCGTTGCTGGTTCCGAAGGAAGCACTAGGAAACAAAAGCGTCGCCGTTTAAAGTCAATTTAAGATCCTGGTAGACCCAGCTTGTTGCAATCATCATCAATGTTCCATTTCGGCTAAAATTAATTACTATTCATATATTATTAATCTTCTATCTCAATTATCACTGAGGGGTCTATTTTGGTCCCTCTCAAAACATAAAATGAAAACGACAAACAAAAATTATTGGATAATTTACTGTTAGGTGTTTCAAGGTTCTTTTTTTATCCAAATAAAAACAATTTAGTTTGATACCTATATTTGATCTAATCTTTGGTCATGATATTTATGAATTCAAGTCTTAGGTTAAATTTTCCAAAAAACATGAGATATATATAGGGGTGGAAAATGATGGAAGGAAAATACAACTTCCTTTTATTTATGAAAGCTGACTATTAATGAGATACTCAACCAAAAACTAACATGTGGTAGTATATGGGGTAGAACTAGTGGCTGAGATTGATTTTTTGATTTCTTATTTTAAGAGGGTTTTTATTGGAAACCAATATATATTGATTTATAGAGCATATTTAGGAATTAGGGAATCAGGTTTATATATGTTATTTTGTTTAGTTTGATGATTTATGTATTAATTATTTTTTTGAAGATACTTACATATTGATTAAAAAAATTATATCAATAATTAAACTTCTGGTGTTTACTTTATTTTCTTTATAATATTATAACTAATATGGGTTGGATGTAAAAAAAATGATAATTCACTGGTGTTTATGCAATTATTTGAATACGTTTTTGAACTGTTATATATTTATTTTTATGATAAATGATATATTACATATTTCCTCACAAAACATGTCATTTTCGGCCTTTACTTGCTAAATGCATTTTATATTTGAGTTTTTCATGACATGAAGTGATCATATTGCTTCACACAAAAAATAGTAAACTAAAAACAAAAGCTGAGCATGTGATATTGTATGTGATTGGTCCTGTTTTAAAGGGAAATATAAGGATGAAAGCATATACAAAAAGACATTTAAAAATTAAGAGCATCGGAGTGAGTGCTTCATGCAGCCATGTGTTTAGATTGGTTACTAGGACAACATCATTACCGTCGGTCAACCTAGAAAATAGTCGCACTCATACTTTGTTTTGAAATCTAATGACAAACAAATATTTAGTTTAATAAAATCAAACCATAATCATCAAAAACAACCAGAGGTGACCACTAAAGATTATTGAATTTAATTACTAACGTATAGATAAAGGATTGTAACTTTTATCTTAGTCCGATTATGTGTAAAATGTTCGTATAATGTGAATTGGGGTTATTAGTCTTGAAAAGAATAATCGATTCAAACTTGTAGCTAACCAATCTGGAAATTATTAAGATCTGTCTTAATGAACTTAAACCCACAAAAGCTGAGTTATTGGGATCAATGGAGTGTAGATTAAGAAATGTAGAGACATTGAAGTGTAATCAGGCAATGCACGTGATCCATCTTCAAAATTTGGCAACATGCACGTGCTCTACGTGAAACTGAAAGCTACGTACTTCCTAAAGGTCAGAGCCTGTCTGCTAGTCTGATTTTGATTTGGATCAAAAGCCCTAATATTTTGGAACTTTCTCCTTGTAAGGCATAATAAATTGGTCATAACTAGTAAAGCATATCCATCTCATAATTTGGCTGGTCGAAAATGTGTTGTTCTTTTAAATGATAAAGCAACAAAAACAAAATTTTGGGATGAGACCTGTCATTTTGGACTAAAACGAGTTAAATAAATTGAGCAGATTTTGATAACATACATGTTATATTATTAATTGAGGGTGACCATAAATTTTCTTTTCTATTTATCTCATACAAGTTTTACATATTCATTTATCTGTTTTAAAAGAGTTAAGAAACAATAAGTAAATGTCTATTCATTACATCAAAGTTTAAACAAAATCACCTTCGCATGGAAAAATGTATAGCTTGCTTTCTCGTGTGCACTGATTTCAGCATGATCGAATTGAACAAAACTTAGCTATAGAAACTTATCCATATTAAAAAATAAATTAAAATTGAATAGTTTAAATTTAAACTTGATTCGACTCGTTTACGGTAGCAGCAACAGTTCTTAAACCCATGCAAGAAGGCCTGTGAGGATTATCCAGCTGGTTGAACCCATTTTGTGTCCTATAAGTTACTAGCTTCTTCAATATGATATGGGCCTAAAGAGAGCCTAAGAGGCCCATTTATTACCCATTGAATAAGCACGGTTCTAGGAAATAAGCATCAAGGCCCATGAGAGCACTTGATTGGGTTGATCCAACTCGTCACTCAAATGCTCTTGCCTCTTACCCCCTTCAAAATTCAAATAAGAAATAGATTAAAGATCAAATAATCCAAACCATGTAAATGTTACTGGACCTACTATGATGGGAAATTTCTGACCCATACCGACAATTGTCTTTCAAACAATTCGTAATTTTACATTTTTATTTTTCGCGAAATTAGTTATTTTTCAAAAAACTCGTTTGTATGAATAACTAAACATTTTAACTCATAGTTTATAATTTGTGATTTAAATTATCATAGTGATACTAAAATTTGAACTAAGTAGCGAAATTTGGATTTATTAGCCAACAACATTTGGATTTTCTAAGAGCATGAAGAGGATTTAGAGGAGTGGAAAAAAGAGAGATCACGAAGCTCTCTTGAGTGATGACCTTTATTGCTCTATTCCTTTTTAAATTCAAACCACCAAATCCACCCTTGGCTTCGTTGGCAAGCAATTGATTCTTCTCTACTTCCAATGCCCTATATGTTTTTTTTATTATAAAATATGTTTGATGTGACTAAATTAAATTTTATAGTATAACTACGTGAAATGAATCATGATGAAAATTAATAGATTTGTGATGTTATACATTCGAATAAGACAATTTGATGGATGACATTCTACTAACTTACTTTAACAATGTCACGTAAACATCTTATGACTTGAAAAAAATTACAACTAAAACTAAATCATTGAATCCAAAATAATAAGAACCAAAAAATAAATAAATATATAAAACACATAACTCTAATAAAGTGATGTTCAATCAACCTGTTTATATAGACATAAGTTACAAACATAAATTTAAAATTTGATGTGTATGAGGGTGACAAAAAAAAAAGCAGGTATCTATCATGCACTGTGTTATTATTTGTGTATTTCTAATAAATGGTATAATTATGACAATCAACTAATTAAGTTATAATTATCTATGTGGTGGCTTGTGAACAAATTATACTCATGTACCAAAATTTCCACACAAGAAGCGTAAAGAAACAATAACAAAAAGGTGGAAACGACATGATCTCCTTCGTTTCTGCCTTCTTTAGCTTCCAAGTATGTTTTCATGATTAAAATTAGAAGTAATTATGGATATTTCCACTAATAGAATTGAGCAATTGTTCATGTAAATCATTTGAAATAATGTACATATATATATATGTACACGTTTAAATGTTATAAGAAATGTAACTATCCGATAGCTTCAATCAATTTTATTTAAAATCTAAAATTGAAATTCAATTAGTACGTCAATCTCTAAATCTAAAATTTAAATATTTACTTATCTATTTTATATTTTTATCTTTACTATATTACCCTCCATTTCCGTTAGGACTTTCTCCTTCTGGCGGGAGGTGGGACCCCACCAACCGAAACCTCAGTCTCTTTCTCATAAATACCACTCAACTCCCCACCCACTTACTCTCCATTACCCACTTTTCCTCTGCCACGACAAGCGTCTGTTCACGCCGCAAAACGGCGCCGTCCGATGAAGAATCTTTGTAGCACCGTACTAATCTTCTTCTTCATCTTCTCCGAGCTCGCTTTCTGTCTCTCGCCGGACGGTCTCTCTCTCCTCTCTCTAAAATCCGCCGTCGACGACGCCTCCGCCCGCGCCGCTTGGAAAGCGAACGATGTGACTCCGTGTCGGTGGTCCGGCGTTTCCTGCGCCAACGTCACCGGTGATCCCGACCCCAGAGTCGTCGGAATCGCCGTCTCCGGGAAGAACCTCCGCGGCTACATTCCGTCGGAGCTGGGCACTCTGACTTACCTCCGGCGACTCAACCTGCACGGCAACAACTTCTACGGTCCCATCCCGGTTCAGCTCTTCAACGCCTCTTCCCTGCACAGTATATTCATATACAATAACAATCTCTCTGGTTCTCTTCCTCCGATCTGTGATCTCTATAGCCTCCAGAATCTCGATCTCTCCGGCAATTCGCTATCGGGACCGATTCCCAAGGATCTAAACAAGTGTCGCCAGCTGCAGAGGTTGGCTTTGTCTGATAACAAGTTATCCGGCGAAATTCCTACCGGAATTTGGCCGGAGATGGCCAATTTAGTTCAGCTTGACATTTCGTCAAACAGCTTCAACGGATCGATTCCGGCTGATTTGGGCGAGCTCAAGTCCTTATCCGGTACGCTCAACCTCTCCTACAACCATTTCGCCGGCGAAATCCCGAAATCTCTCGGGAACTTACCGGTAACCGTCAGTTTCGATCTCCGGCACAATAACTTAACCGGTGAGATACCTCAAACCGGATCGTTCTCGAACCAAGGACCCACGGCGTTCCTCAACAACCCTCTGTTATGCGGATTTCCCCTCCAAACATCTTGCTCCGGCCCGAATTCTAACCCGAACCCTCACAGAAGCCCGAATTCGTCGCCGGAACCCGGAAACGAATCGAGAAAATCTCTGAGTCCCGGCCTGATCATCCTGATTTCAATCGCCGACGCCGCCGGTGTCGCGCTTGTCGGACTGTTCATAGTCTACATTTACTGGAAGAGGAAAGACTCCAATTCCTGTAGCTGCACATTGAAAGGAAAATTGGGCGGCGGAGGAGGAGAAGAATCGAGACCCTGTTCTTGCTTCTGCGTCAATATCTTCAATGGGTCCGAATTGGAGGGTTCGGATCAGGAGGAGAGAGGGAAAGAGGAAGGCCATCTGGTCGCCATTGACAAGGGGTTCAGATTCGAGCTCGACGAGCTGTTGCGAGCTTCGGCGTACGTGCTGGGTAAGAGCGGGTTGGGGATAGTGTACAAGGTGGTGCTGGCGAACGGGGTTCCGGTGGCCGTGCGGCGGTTGGGGGAGGGCGGAGAGCAGCGGTACAAGGAGTTCGCGGCGGAGATGCAAGCCATCGGGAGGGTCAAGCATCCTAATGTGGTTAGGCTGAGAGCTTATTATTGGGCCGCTGATGAGAAGCTCCTCATTAGTGACTTCGTCTCCAATGGCAACTTGGCATCTGCTCTTACAGGTGTGCCTCCTTTCATTCCTTCTCGATTTTTAGAAGTTTTTTTAGGATTTATATTTATATCTAGAATTAGCTGGCTCCGGATAGAATATATATAAATCATAATATTAACTTGAGTAATTTAAATAATAAGTTGAAGTTCTAGAGTTTTGAAGTAAGTCGGATATTAATATAGTATCATAGTCTAGTTTGTCGGTCACTTACACCATTCTTTGTCGCCGTCAACATGGGTCAATAATGTCTTACAGTCTACCAATGCGTCAAATTTAACGCTCAATTCTGACTTATACGTAAGGGAGAGTGCCTACACCTATCCGAGCTTTTCGAATTGTTATGAAATACATACAACTTGATATGAGTCACAATTGAGGCAATGACATATGTGGCTAGACTTTTGTAAAGCAAGGAAGATGGGGTTCGGATTTTGTAAGCTTTTTTAGGTAAGACTTGGCACGATGTAGTAGCATGTGGGAGTAGTGTAGTTGTCTACTTGGTTTCAGGCTTTGCTAAGGGGTAGTTGAACAACTCTTGTGCGGTGAGTAAGAATTTCTAGGCCGTGCTAATAGAATCCAACCAGAAGAGACACACACAACTCATAAAAGAGCCGTTTGAGACATTATGGGGTGCACTTGATCCTTTTTGTAACAGATTGATGGTACTAACCTACTAATATTGAAGTTAAAGTTAGGGATTGGAGTATTGGACTACCTTGGAGCATTTCTGAACTCATGGTTTCAGTATTCTATTGCTAAAATATGATGTTATTGACAAGTTAGATGAATCCAGTTTTAGCAGGGTGTCAGAGTTTGAATATCTCCTCTTAGACCTTGTATATACTGAGTCGAATTTGGATGTCTTTAGTCTTTACACCATGTGAATTGTAGAACATGTACAGTCTTACCAGAAACATGTGGCAAAGTGTTGTATAAACCCATATTAGATCAATACAAAAGAAAAGAGCTAAAAGGCTAGGGGAAAGCCCAATTAAGAAAAATAGTTTGTTAGGTTGTGGAGCTCAACCCGATATAGATTGATCATTTATGGTTTTGGGATCTCAGTTTTGATTTTGAGACCTCTCCTTATTGACCTGAGTTTTAAGTGGGTCAGACTTTGACATCTACATTTTTTTTCTTGGTGGGTGAGTTGTATTAGTTAAAGGAAACAGTAAGTTTCTTCATAATACGTGGTTTGGGGATCTCAGTTTTGATTTTGAACATCATTGCTTAGGAAATTCCTTTTTAAGAAAGGATAGTTAGGTACCAGAAACTGCTTGTGTGGGATGCGATACTAATCTCCACTAAGTGGAAGCTGGTAGAGGAAGGGGAAGAGTGGTAGATGGAGTGAAAATGTGCAATGATGATGCTGTGGATTTGAACATTTTTGGATAGCAATCACAGTATGGCACACACCATCATGGGTTACGTTAGGTGAGCATTTCCTTAATAAATGTATAGTCCCATTCCCATCTATACTCTTTTTTTTATTATTAGCATCTGATCATAGCAAGCTTGGATCTCAGATTCAACTGTAATGTGTCTAAAAGTGGCTTTGTCAATTGTCAAGCATCTTTGGTGCTTGGTCGTTTTGGGATCAAACTCTGATGATGACTTGTCGAAAGGAAGAGCCTTTGTCCACCTCCTAGTAGTAGTTGGGCTCATTGGCTTTGACTTGTTGTTTGTTAGTTGTTACTTCACTCATTCTCTATTAAGTAAACAGTTCAGGTTATCCCTGCCATTGATCCAAGTTAGAGTGATGAGTTTCTTTAAGATAGTGCCTGTAACACATACACTTCTGGTATGTAGACCAGTTTGAGAGGATCTTTATTAAGTGAGATTCTATAGGCGGTGAGGGACCTTATTATGTGGGATTCTTCACGTGTACAAGAGATCAAAACATAAATGTATGTGAAAAATAAATCAGAATCTAATACTATGTTAAAAGTTTGACATACCTAAAAGGCCAAATTGATAGGCAGAGGTTTGAATTTGTCACTAAATGTATCGTTTGATTCATAATTTTTAGCAGTGTGACTCTAACATATAAATATAACATTACTTACCACAAAGTGATTCACTTGGACGTGAGACTATGATACCCTTAATGTGTTGACCGGATTGAGAGGGTTTTTTTTATATATATATATTATGTGAGACCCTACATGTGGATTGTGTGTCTATGGTCCAAAACAAGATGGTATAGAGAAATATAAGTGAAAGACAGACTAAACTTTGATGTGATATTAAAGTTACTAAGTAGAGACCCAAAATTTCATATATTTTGATTCATAGATGAAAATAGTTACTCTTAGTTGTGTACTTAGAAAACTTGTTCTATGTTCCAGTCTTAATACCAATATGTTGATCACCCTTTAATGAGATGGTTTGAATTTTCCGTACAGGCAGAAATGGCCAGTCATCGTCAAGCCTCTCGTGGCCAATGAGGCTGAAGATCGCCAAAGGAACGGCCCGGGGCCTAGCCTACCTCCACGAGTGCAGCCCGAGAAAATTCGTGCACGGAGAAATCAAGCCATCCAATATCCTCCTGGACAACGAGTACCAACCATACATATCCGATCTTGGCCTGAGTCGTCTCATCAGCATCACCGGCAACAACCCTTCCTCCTCCGGCGGCTTCAACGGCGGAGGCTTGGCTTACCTCAAGACCTCCCCACCGGGGACAACTAACAC
>JAYMSW010002010.1:0-14723 GCA_036897725.1 Erodium texanum | reverse complement strand
TGGCTGGAAGCGGTACGCAAAATATGCTCAATGAGAAGCTGACTGTAACAATTTCATTCCCATCAGATCTAGGTTTGTGAGGGATTTTATCTTGAACGTTCAACAGATGATATGTATATCTTTAGGTTGATATATAAAATTTGTGGTAACTTTTGTCAAAAAACCAAAAACAAAAACTTCGATCAAAGTTATCATATGTTTACTTGAGTATTTTAATAACTAACTTTAGTTAAAATTATCATCTGACTGAAAATCAAGTTATCATCAAACTTAAATTAAACAAGTTATCACATGATCTCTCACCCCATATATGTTACACACACCTCGTCTTCTTCCTTGATATTCTTAAAACATGCTATCTCTTTAGTGAAGGATGATGGGTGAACTCTGTGCATGCATTAATTAACGGGTTGCTTCAGATTTTATCTGTTCCTCTATAAACACGGTGTGCATCACATAAAATCAACAGTTCATAAACGGGTATAAAGAAATCCAAATTTTAAAATTGATTTGTTGCACTAAAGGGACTGTCGTGTACCGAGGGAAATCCGTTAGTAAAAAAACGGATCCTGCTCTTAAAAAATAAGGGTATCGGTCTTAAGTAATATAAGACTTTAAAAAAAAAACCAGAAATATCAGTCTCTTTTATTAGACGATCAACGAATAGGTAACTCACAATATTTCTCGGGCTACTTATTCTTACTTTGATCGAGTTTGGAATGTGTCGGAGCTTCCACCAACTATGCAGGCTATCGTTGTATCTGATTTCGATTTCTCTGATTAATGATATGCAATGAATCAAGGGTTGTGGGTAAAATGACAGAGGCTTCATGTAATAAACATGAGGTCACTGGTTCCGATCCACATACCTGCGAAATTGCATTGAATAAACAATATTGTCTACACCACTACAAAGGCATTGGATGCGCCTGTGAAATGCCTGATCGTCCCTAAAATCCCTCTTGCAGCTCCAAAATGCTTAAACCTGTACACGCCCGGGATTGCAGATCCCGGGATCCTCCACTCCAATCTCGCGTAGCTCAGGCTGCTCAGCTTCGCGGGCCTCGACCACACGAACCTCAGGCAAAAATCATCATCATCATAGGCGGGAACCCATGTTTTCTTGTCCGGAAGCAGCCTCTCCACCAGCGCGAACGTGCCTTGTGTCATGAGGTCGTTCCTAGGATTAGCAGACCAGAATGTCATGCTCACCATGGCTCCTCTCTTGAAGGTGGAGTTCATAGGTACATTGGTCTTGAGATCCCCGAAACCTGTCCCTGGAGGGGTAGTGTCAAGGACTACGGGCGTTAACAGGCTGATTTGCTTGTCGAGGAGATCGGGAGGCCTTGGGCCCGTTTTTTCTGTTTCTCGAGTTTGGTCGCTGATTAGAGATGTTGCTAGTTTCTTGAACTCTTGAATGTAGCCGCTGAGCGTGTGTGGGCCGTAAAGGGTGGAGGCTCCCTAACAATCGAAATACCAGTAACATGCATAATCAGAACCAGCTTCTCGATATGATAGTTACTATAACGATGACATTGATTAGAATATACTTGCTATAACAATGATATGTGATTAGAACAAGTTTCTTGATATGATACTATAAAGATGATATGTGATTAGAACTAGTTTCTTAATACTATACTTACTATAATGACGATATGTCATTAGAACCAGTTTCTTGAACGATGATATGTAAAGAATCCGTCTATTGGTATTTTTTTATTAGAAAAAAGGAAAATGCAATATCACAGGTATGGGGATTGAAATCAGTGACCTCATGCTTATTACATAAAATCTTCTGCCACTTCACCTATAACTCTTGATGACCCGTTTCTTGGTATGATACTTACTATAACAATGATAGGTGATCAGAACCAGTTTCTTGATATGGTACTAGCTATAATGATGATACGTGATTAGAGAGTCTCTCTAATGCAAATAGCCCAATTAGGCTATTTGTCAAGAGAGAGAAAAAAAAAAGGTTATTCTTCTTGTGTAACAATCGGAATGCCCAGTTAAGCTATTCATCAACACAAATTAATTTCTGATCAATATAATTGCACATGTGTCATCATGTAATTGGCCAAAGAGGGGAAGAGTCTAATGAGTCGACTAAGGAATAGCCTAATTAGGCTACTCGCCTAGACTGATTGGGAATAGTCTGATGAGCATCTCCAATACAGGCTATTCGAATAGCCCAATTAGACTCATCTCCAATAGCCTAATAGAAATAGCTTGCACTGAAGATGCTCTTAGAACCGGTTTCTTGATATGATACCTCCAATAACGATTATAGTCTCTCGCTATGATACTTGCCATGATGATGATATGTGATTAGAACCAGTTTCTAGATATGATACTATGATGATAATATGTTATTAGAACCAGTTTCTTGATATGATACTATAGTGATGATATGTTTATACATACCTCGTATCTCTGGACTTCATACTCTTCAATTGTGGTGACATACTGTGAATACGTATTTGTGAGTCCTGCTATGACGATATGGACATTGCTGCCAAACTCTTTCTTGCCTGCAGTGGTGAGAACTGTCTTGATGGCATCACGAAGGCGCCTCCCAGCCATGGTCGTGAATTCTGTGAACAACAATGGCATTAGATTTGAGTTGCAGCAAAAAAAAAAATTGACTTCACATTAGTGATTTTGTATACTAATCATGGTTTATGTTAACGGTTACCTCCAGGCACGCTGAGGATAACGAGTTGCCCTACCCGTAGAATTTGAATTGGAAGTATAGAAGGCTGCAAGAACCAATAATAAGATCTTCATAAGTGTTCACAACAGGCATAATGCTCACACATAGTCAATAATTGTGATTAGGTTCTTCGATATGGCACATATATTATAAGTAAACCGAATGAGTTTGTAACATACCGCCCAATCATATGGTTGCTTCATTTCACCCGTATCAAGTAGAATAGGCTTCGGATGCTGACATTTTATCTGTTCTTGTCCTGGCTTTTTCAGGACGTTCCTCACCAACTTCCAAAACGCATTACCCTAAAACCCGACCCAAAAAAATCAATACAGAAGTACAAATTTCATAATCAAAGTACAAAACAATGGGTTACAATTTCAAGACTTACTTTGTCATCTTCTTGTGTGAAGTCAAAAGCTCCAGGCCCGTCCGTGGTTCCTGCAGCAAAAGCAAAGCCCATAGCAGCAGGGCAAGTTTTCACCTTTTGCTTATCTATCACGACCTCAAGGTTGGAGAAATCTATGTATGCATGTTGATACCCGATTTTGCCCTTCAGCTTCTCAGAAGCTTTGTTGAACAACTCCACAGCTTTTCTGAATTGCCGCTCTCCAATGATTCGTGTGCTCTCAAATTCATCAGGGTATCTGAACGAATCAACATATGTTATGATCACAGCTATGTGCTTAACAAAAAGAAGTTCAAATCAATGGAATAACACATACCCTGGTCCTCGACCATAGCACAATTCGTTTTTCCCACCACAAGTACTATGATTGAAATCGCAAGGTAGGCCCGTGTCGGTGCAGAATGCTCCGAGGACATTTGGGCTCACATCGCCACAATTTGACTGACAGAATGCAGACACAAACTGGGCCTTGGAGCTCCTGACCCGACTTGCAACACTCTCTGACTTTGTTGCTAGTGTCCCTTTTGAGGACTGGAATGAAGCAGCAAGTTCCATTAACTCATCATCTGTATTAAATAAACTCATCAAGAACGAATCTTCATTGCTATTTACTCAAAAAGAATCGTTTTTTTACTATGTTAACTTACCATTTTCATGTAGATTAGGAATAATCCCCGAAACTCTTCTCGGGATCTTGCCAATTTCAGAATTATTGACCTTTGCACTCTCAGAACCTTTTCGTTCATACCAATCCTCCATAAATCGGGCAGCAGCTCCTTTGTTATCTCCACTTATCAACGCATTGGTTCGGCTCATGGATGTTCCATGAGTTGCAAACCAATTAAAGCTCCCAACAGGACCTCTCTTATCATCTACAAACTTCAAGAGGGTCATTTCTTTATCCACATCATACTTATATTTCGCCCGTTCTGCTGAAGGATTGTTTAGATAAGAACTCGGGCTACGATTAACACCAGCATCTAATAAATCTCCTGAAACAGCAATGTTTAGAGCATTATATAACGTACTTCAAATCCACGATAAGCTACTCCTTTGTACATATGTAAAACATGTACCTTTGCTTACAAAAATTGATCCCGGTTGAAGATTGTTGTGAGCTTGTATTATGCATTGCTCAATGCCATCAACAAGAGCACCAAATGATTGACGTACAAAGCCAAGAGATGTTACAATATACACAACGTATTGGAGATATCCTCCGGGCCCAGCATGTGTGTGAATGCCACTAATTGCAACGTTCTTTTCAGTGTAAAGATCTCCATACCTAACAAAAGACGTAACAGCAATCTAGTAAGTAAAAATCATATCTTAAAATGCTTTGTTAAGTAACTTAAGTTACTATATTATGTACCTTGCTTTCAATCTTTCAAGTACTTTTATGGTTACAATTTGGGAGGCCATGCAGGCATCGAGGTTCACAAATAGGACTCGATCCCCTTTTGGTTCGGCTACAATGAATGCACGAGCTCGCAGCCTAAAGTGAACTCCGGAAGCAATCTGATCGGATTTTGCATAGCCCATCATGTTGACATCTGCAGCTGGCCCGGTTATATCATAGGTTCCAAGGCCAATCAAGTAATCTGAAACAGATGAAACCTCGATGCCATTTTGTAGCAAGAACAGTATGCAAATCAAGAAGTACCAAACCATTGTGACTGGTGGACTCGAACACATATTCGAATAGTTCTTCAAAAATGTGGTTTAGTTAACTATTTGCATCCTTCACCAACAACATGAAAATAATCAAATCAGAATGTAACCAAAGTGAGAACAACAATGGTCAGAATGCCCATTCTGGGAAAGAACAAAAAAGATCGAACTTGCAAGAAAGGAATCATATAAAACCTTAGTTCAAATCTCTTGAAACTCTAACCATCTCTAGAGTAGCCCAAAGATCAATTTTTATCAACATATGCAAAGACCCTTTTGCAATGAGACAATTAGCAAACAATTCTACTCTAAATATAGGTTGAGACTTGAAATAAAACACTAGGTTTTGACAAATAATAACCCGACTTACCAGATTCAATTAACACAACACATTGCTCTGAAAAAAATTCAAAGTTCACCACAAACCCAGAAGAGCATTACTCAAAATAAAGCAGATAACTGAACCTAAACAAGAACACAGAAACAAGGAGCAACACCAGAGAAGCCAAAGATCACAATTTTAACAGCATATACAAAGACCCTTTTGCAATTAGACAAGTAGCAAACAATTATATTCTAAAATTGGGTTGAAACTTGAAATCAAAACACATGGGTTTTGTGCCCCAAACACTTACTCAACTCACCAGATTCAATAAACAGAACACATTGCTCAAAAAGTCAATATTGACCACAAACACCAAAACCCAGAAGAGCATTGCTCAAAATAAAGCATATTACAAAATCTAAACAAGAACACAGAAATAAAGAGCAGCTCCAGAGAAGCCAATATCACATTTTAAACAAAATTTACAAAGGCCCTATTGCAATAAGACAAGCAGCAAACAACTCTACTCTAAAATTGGGTTGAAGTTGAAATTGAAATTAAAACATGGGTTTGGTGCCTCAAACACTTCCCCGACTCTCCAGATTCAATTACCACAACACATTGCTCAAAAAATCAATCTTGACAACAAACACCACAACCCATTAGAGCATTACTCAAAGTAAATCAGATCACAAAACCCAAACAAAAACAAAAACCCAGAAACAAGGAGCAAAGTGAAGCTCGAGCTAGCACTGACCTGAAACGATGCAATAGCTTCACTCCTGAGCTGTGACTGGATCCACAAAAAGAAGTGAACTTTATAATCTATAGAGCCACACAGAGAATTTTTAAGTAAAAATATCTTGAATTCACGACCGTTGATTTTGTAATTTATAATTAGACAGTAACATTAATGTATATGGATTTGTGTTC
The DNA here is from genome assembly GCA_036897725.1 of Erodium texanum. Lineage (NCBI taxonomy): Eukaryota > Viridiplantae > Streptophyta > Magnoliopsida > Geraniales > Geraniaceae > Erodium > Erodium texanum. Next base: position 8,666 of record JAYMSW010002010.1, on the reverse strand, counting down.
TTTTCAATGATTTTATTACGTTGGATTTGCCATTTTTGTTAAAACCAATCATAATTCTTGCACTATATAAAGGTGAGTGGTTGAGATGATTGGTGGAAAAATAGTGGGATATTATAGGTAAATTTGAGTGCACATAGTGGAGCACTGAACTAGTAATGAATAGAAGAAGAAAATAAATTTTTCATATTCAAGAGTTTTGTGGGGGAATGCATTCAAACTTAAATAGTTAACATTAATCAACATAACATAGTAATTTAAGTTGTTCTCAGGGGTTGAATCAAAGGAGTACAGGATATTCCTTGGAATACTTGAATTGGAGAAGTGTTATAAAATAGTAGAGTTTTCGATTGCTTTCGATTAGATATCTTACGAGCCTAAATCAGAGTTTATATAAAAATAATTATGATCATTTGAAAATCTGATGCGTGTTTGACCTCCGTATATTTTAAAATACTCTTTATTTTGAGCTCAAAACTTTCCAACAACCCAATTCACAACTCACAAGCGATTATGTTTGATAAATCGGATATAAGACAAAAAAAAGTTTTATTTGTTTTCTACTATCTTTAACGGTTGCTGAAGGATTATCTTAAATTAAATTCTTGATTACGATAATATTTGATAATTCATAACAGTAGTCATATATTTATAGAATTATATTCAAACAAAATTATTGTCCATAGAAATTTATTATGGAATTATGTATTTGTAGGAAATTTATTACGTTCATAATGTGCAATTATTTTTATAAATAAAGGAAAATATCCTATCACTTATATTATTTATTTGATTAGAAAATAGTTCGATATATGATTTAAAAATTACATATAATTTTTCCTTACAAAAGGATCCAACTTGATTTTGGGCTCACATTGGGCCGGACCTTCTCAACGGCCCAAATACAAATACCTGTCCAAGCCCAAACAGTAACCGAAATTACCGTCCTACCCTTTCTATTCGGCGCCAAGAACCAACTGTCTTCTTCTTCCTCGCGCCGTTTTAGTCAGTCACGACTCACTGAGCGAACTCCAGATCAACGATTCCAGATAGCTAAGATTCGGAGATAAAAATGCTCCCGAGAGAAACTACAGGGACAATGCACCACCTGCGAGAGCTAGAAGACTCGGTCGATTGCTTCCATTTTCGGTCTCCATGTCGAGGTTCGTCGATGCTGCTCCATTGTACATTTTTTTTTCTACCTAGGCATCTAGAGTTCTAGGGTTTTTTCACCGCATTCAATTTAAGCATCGTTGGAAATATATACTGTAGTTTTTTCGGGTGATTAAATGGTATTTGTTGGATTATTGAATTTTGGGTTTATTTAGAAGTTAAGCTCGTTGTGATTGTTGAAAGTAAATTGAGCGAAGCAATGGAGATTGATGTAGAACGTGGCTATTCGCTGTGTTCTTAAAGCTGATAGCTTGGGAAGATTTGAAGGTCTGAGTTGCTAGATTGTGCTTTTGTGTCTTCAAAAGATACAGGACAATCATTGGCATGTAGAAGAAATTTAAGGTTGATTGGAACTGTTATAAATTTGATGTTAAATGTCTTATTCATTTGCTAAACAGTATGTTCAAGATGGGTTGTGTTTTTACTTTGATGATCTTGAATCAATATGGTGATATTCATTTGGGGAAATTGATGATCCTAGGTTTGATTTGATCTGGTTCTTGCTTTGGTGCTTGACTTGTTCATTTGAGGCTTGGCAGCTGAAGCTTGATCTGAGATACAATGTGTTGAAGCTGAATAGGCCAAAGTCTCTTTGGTTCCATGATGAGGTACATGTTTTGACCCTTAACTTACAACATTTTTTAATTATGAATCCTTAAAACAAATGGTAGTCTAGTTTGTCGGCCAAAACAGTATTACATTATTTGTTTCTTATTGAATAATGTAATTGGTGAATATCAGCTTTGACCCGTTAAGCTAAAAGAAAAGAGGAAGAATATCAAGTTTGACCCGTTAAGCTAAAAGAAAAGAGGAAGAATATCAAGTTTTTTTTCTTTTTTTCTGGTTTATAGGTAGAATTATTCTTAAATTTCAGTGTTTTCTCCTGTATGAGAAAGACTTCAGGGCCCCACAAAAAGCACATGGAGGACTAATTCTTCTAACACAAGTCAATTTGATAAAGACTACTTACTATTGCTTGTCTAAATGAATAATAAAGTTGTAGCTAGAACATAATTTCCAATTGCTATTCAGAACCATTCATCCTTATCAATATCAAACCTCTCTGAAACCACCTATGGAAGTTGCTAACCTTTTCATCATCCTATTGTTGTTTGTATCTACAGTACAAGGATTGCCAAGCTTACGTGGTGGAAATTTCTTGTCTGTTGAGAAGCAGAATGATGTCTTGGTTTCACCAAATGGGACATTTTCCAGTGGATTTTACAAGGTGGGCAACAACACATATTGCTATTCAATCTGGTTCACTGATTCTGTGGACAAAACGGTTGTTTGGATGGCCAACAGAGACAGACCTGTTAATGGAAGAAGATCAAAGCTTACCCTCCGCAGAAATGGCAACTTAGTCTTGACAGATGCGGATGGTTCAGTAGTTTGGTCGACCAACACATTCTCACGTGTCAGCGTTGAAGCTCAACTTCTTGAAACTGGAAATCTGGTTCTTAATGAGGAGCCAAACCAGATAATTTGGGAGAGCTTTGACTTCCCCACAGACACTCTCCTTCCATCCCAGCCTCTTACCAGGAACACAACTTTGGTCTCCATGAGAAGTAAAGGTACATACTTTTCTGGATACTATAACTTCAAATACGATGACAACAACGTACTCAATATCATTTACAAAAGCCCTTCGATTTCAAGTGTTTTCTGGCCCAATACAAGTGCAACTGTGTTCTCCAACGGAAGAACACCTTACAATAGCACTAGAAAGGCAACTTTAGATGTGATGGGACATTTCGATTCAAGTGACAGTCTGAGATTTGATGTTTCTGACTATGGGATCGGCCCAAAACGGCGGCTAATACTAGATAATGATGGTGTCTTAAGATCGTATAGCTTGGTTAAGTCAACTGGGCTTTGGGAAGTTTCATGGTTAGGGGGTGCAGCTGCTTGTCAAGTTCATGGGTTATGCGGAGTTAATGGTGTATGTGTTTACGACCCAGAACTTAGCTGTACATGCCCTCATGGTTTCAGACAAATTGACCCTTCTGATTGGTCACAAGGATGTGCCCCTTTGCTCAACCTGACTTGTAATGCAGAAGAGTTGGAGTTTATGGAGCTTCAGAACACTGATTTCTATGGATATGACTTAGCGACCTATGCTCTTGGTGTTTCCTTCGAGCATTGCAGGAAGGCTTGCCTTAATGATTGTATGTGCAGAGGTTTTGGATATGCTTTAGATGGACTAGGACAATGCTACCCAAAAGGCATTCTCTTAAATGGCTTCCACATGCCAGGCTCAAAAAGTATCATACATGTAAAGGTCCGAAGAGGGTCTAATCCTGAACTAGCAATGGCACAAAGCTATAGTCTAAACTGTTCAGGTAAAGAAACTGTTCTTCCTCTTTATGGTGCTAATGGTAATGGTGCTGAGGTTGCAAGTACCTCCAAAAACCAGTATGTGAAATACCTTGGAGTTATAGTTTCTTCTATAGCAGTCTTTGAAGTTACATGCATCGCTCTAGCTTGGTGGTTTGTGTTCAGAAAGCACAGTCATGACGAATTGGCCAATCTGGGCTACATGGTACTGGCAATGGGTTTCAAGCGCTTCACTTATAAAGAATTAAAGAAGGCAACAGAGAACTTCAAACATGAAATAGGAAGAGGAGGATTCGGGACAGTCTACAAAGGGGTTCTTGAGAATGGAATTGTTGTAGCTGTGAAGCAATTGGAAGGGATAATGCAAGGCGAAGCAGAGTTCTGGGCAGAGGTGACCACAATAGGGAAGATCAACCACAAGAACTTGGTGAAGCTGTGGGGTTTTTGTGTTGAGAATAAGCATAAGCTTGTGGTGTATGAATATTTAGAAAATGGGTCTTTGGATAAGTTCTTGTTCTCGGATTCAAATCAAAGATTAGGATGGGACAAAAGGTACAGCATTGCTTTGGGGACGGCGAAGGGTTTGGCTTACTTGCATGAGGAGTGCTTGGAATGGGTTTTGCACTGTGATGTGAAGCCCCAGAACATATTGCTTGATGGTGATCTTGAGCCCAAAGTGTCTGACTTTGGCATGTCAATGCTATTGAAAGACAACGATGACAATGGGTTTTCCAAGATTAGGGGCACAAGAGGTTACTTAGCTCCAGAGTGGATGCTGAACTCAAAAATTGATGCAAAAGTTGACGTCTATAGCTATGGGATGGTCTTGCTCGAACTACTCACAGGACTGAGTGCCTATGCCCTCCAAACTGCTGCAGCTTGTGACAACATCAACATGGTGCAATGGGTTTGTCAGAAGATTGAACATAGAGGGCTCGAGGAAGTCCTTGATCCTGAAGTGAGCCATGAATACAACAATGAGAAGCTTGAAAGGCTGGTAAAAGTAGCAGTGCTTTGTGTAGAAGAAGATCCTGGTGAAAGGCCCAGCATGAGCAAGGTAGTGGAGCTTCTGATCGGATATGATGAGGAGAGTGTGAATTCCTCAGGTCACTTTGATTAAATGGTAAAGCTCAATCTGGTATCTTGTTTGTTTGTTTGTTATATGTTGCTCTAATAAACATACTTTGTATTGGCAAACTTTGGAACTATATGTAATCAATGTTTTGGATTGAAAAGTATTCAACTTTTTACTTTTGTTGCAATTTGCCTAGACGATAGAATATTTTCCTTCTGACTTTCAAGGAAGAACCTTGAAGTAGTTGACTTTTCTCGACAGATGAGCAACATTAGAATACTGAAAAATATTGTAACTCCAAGGAAACATGCAATTCTAAGTTTAAGTCAATCAAAATTCATAATTCAGTTTTGTTTAGGGATTCTAATGACAGAACTGTTATTTTGATGGCCAATCGATATATCAGCACCTGAAGATGGTCAAACAACCTTGCATTCCCCAGGTAAATCTTGTCTGAAATGAAAAACATATTTTTAGCAGCCATCTCTGGATTCAATTCAATAATTGCCCATTTTTCAACTGCCTTGACTTTAACATTTACTATTCTCTATTCTGATGTTCAGACAGAAGATATATGAAGCAAGCGATATAATATATTGAGGCCACGAAATCAGAAAAGGAGAGCAGGGTTGACTTCAGCATCCTCAACAGGTTCAGCAAATGCAGATTATGAAGAGTAGCTGGTGAAGACATATAGCAAGTGGATGAGGACTTTAGGCTGGTCAAACCCTCCAGTCAATAACAGCATAGTCATAGCCGCCACCATAGATTGAAGGTAATTGCTCAATTATTAATTGCCATGACCTCATTGAATCTGAATTCTCTGATTTCCATATCAGTTCATAACCATCCAGCCAAATTGAATTCTTTTCAAGACCCACCATGAAAGTTTCCGACTTTTTGATCCTGCTGTTCTTTGCACCTATAGTGGCAGCATTACAAGGATCGTCAAGCTTACATGGTGGAAGCTTCTTGGCTGTGGAGAACCAGAATGACATATTGGTTTCACCAAATGGAACATTCTCCAGTGGATTTTACAAGGTTGGTGACAACGCCTATTGCTATTCAATCTGGTTCACTGATTCAGTTGACAAAACAGTTGTGTGGATGGCTAACAGAGACAGGCCAGTTAGCGGGAAAAGATCAAAGCTAACCCTTCTCAGGAATGGCAACCTAGTCTTGACTGATGAAGATGGTTCCATAGTTTGGTCCACCAACACATTCTCAGAAGCAAATGTAGAAGCGCAGCTTCTCGAAACTGGAAATCTGGTTCTCAATGAAGCAAACAAGTTTGTCTGGCAGAGCTTTGACTTCCCCACGGACACTCTCCTCCCATCTCAGCCTCTCACCAAGAACACGACCCTAGTCTCCATGAGAAGCAAAGGTACATACTTTTCTGGATTCTACAACTTTGAGTATGATGACAACAATGTCCTGAACCTCATCTACAATGGCCCTTCACTTTCGAGTATCTACTGGCCCAATATAAATGCAACTGTGTTCGTCAATGGCAGAACACCTTACAACAGCACTAGAATAGCAGTTTTAGACGAGCTGGGCCATTTTCTATCAAGCGACAACTTAGTGTTCGATGCATCTGACTATGGGATTGGTGTTAAGAGGCGGTTGACTTTAGATTATGATGGGATCCTGAGAGCATACAGCCTTGATATGTCAACTGGGCTTTGGGAAATCTCATGGTTTGGGGGTGGAGCTGCTTGTCAAGTCAATGGGTTATGTGGGTTCAATGGGTTTTGCATTTACAACCCAGAACCAACTTGTGTTTGCCCTTATGGTTTCAGAATCAACGACCCTTCAGATTGGTCTAAAGGGTGTGTGCCCTTATTCAACCTCACTTGCAATGCAGAAGAGATTGAGTTCATGGAGCTTGAGAACACGGACTTTGTAGGGTATGACTTAGCCAACTATGGTACAGGCTTTTCTTACGAGTTCTGCAGGAACACTTGCTTAAACGATTGCAGATGCACTGGGTTTGGGTACTCGCTAGACGGGCAAGGACAGTGCTACACCAAAGGCACTCTCTTGAATGGCTTCCACATGCCAAGCTCAACAAGCACTATCCATATAAAGGTTCCAAGAAATTTTGTCACCACAGAGCAACAAGCATATAACCTAAGCTGCACAAGTGAAGCAACCGTTCTCACCAGCAACGTTGATGACCAAAAAGGAAACGGTAAAAACCATTATGTGAGGTACCTTACAGGGGTTGTCGTCTTCATAGCAATCTTGGAACTCGTATCCATAGCTCTGGCATGGTGGTTTGTGTTCAGAAAGCAAAGCAACGACGAGCTAGTCAACATGGGCTACATGATGCTTGCAATGGGTTTCAAGCGCTTCACTTACAAAGAGCTGAAGAAAGCAACACAAAGCTTCAAGCACGAAATAGGAAGAGGTGGGTTTGGTACAGTCTACAGAGGCGTTCTCAGCAATGGAATGGTTGTAGCAGTGAAGCGCCTCGAAGGAGTCTCACAAGGTGAAGCAGAGTTCTGGGCAGAGGTAACAACCATAGGCAAGATCAACCACAGGAACTTAGTGAAGCTCTGGGGCTTCTGTGTTGAAAACAATCACAAGCTCCTAATCTACGAGTACTTACAAAACGGGTCATTGGATAAGATCTTGTTCTCAGACTCAGACTCAGACTCTTTGGGATGTGACGAGCGTTACAGCATTGCTTTAGGCACAGCAAAGGGCTTAGCGTACTTACACGAGGAGTGCCTAGAATGGGTGCTGCATTGCGATGTGAAGCCTCAGAACATACTTCTCGACGATGACCTTGAGCCTAAAGTCTCCGACTTTGGCATGTCAATGCTGTTCAACGATGAGAACAACGGGTTCTCAAAGGTGAGGGGCACGAGAGGGTACTTAGCTCCAGAATGGATGAAGAACTCGAGGATCGATGCCAAGGTCGATGTGTATAGCTATGGGATGGTTCTGCTGGAGCTGGTGAGTGGGAAGAGTGCTCATGCGTTTCAGATTGATGGAGCTTGTGAGAACAGCTTGGTGCAGTGGGTGAAGGAGAAGATGGAGAGTGGAGGGGTTGAGGAAGTGCTTGATTTGAGGTTGGGCCATGGATGTGATATGAGGAAGCTTGAGAGGTTGGTGAAGGTGGGTATGTTGTGTGTAGGAGATGAACCTGGTTTGAGGCCTAGTATGAGCAAGGTTGTGGAGCTTTTGATGGGAAATGAAGAAAGTGCAGAAGAGAAGATCAAGATCATGGATTAAACAGTAAAAGCTAGTGGTCAGGTTTTTTTTTTTATGTTCTTTTGTTAAATCATATGTAATAATAATATGTGTATTTAATGTTTGTAAATTACATATGTTGAAAGTCCAATACATTAAAATGATGTTTATTAAGATTTAGACATTTACTTATATAGATACTAGATTTATAGGATTTTGTCTATGGATGAGGAAGATTTGTAAGGAGATGGATCAAGCTCTGACATCATGCTATAATAACTCTATCGGGTTGTCGGTATCTTTTTTTTATAGAAGTTTACGTGTCATCCCCTGATTGGTTTGACAATATATGAAAGCAACAAACACTAGACATCGACTTTTCATGAAAGGTCGATACTGACAGTTCCAATCTTTTATCACTCGACACCAACATAAACACCATCTCCTTAACAAACTGTTGGACTTGCTCTTAAAAATTAAAGCTCAATCTATTTGAAACTCGAAATGATAAAAATGGAGAATCAAGATACTTATTAAGTGATATTAGAAAGTCTTAAAAGTTTACTAGACTAATGGGTCTGCTAGTTGGGCCTTGTTTGGGCCGGGCGAGGCCCAATAGGCCTGCTTCTTTCTTTATCTGCCACGTGACTGGGCCATATCCTACACTTGTCGCTTTCCCAGCAAGCGAAGAACGAGAATCCCAACGGCTATTTTTCTACACTCCCGCCTTGAATATAAAAACAAAAGCTGCACCAGCTCTGTACACAACAGAGCAGTACATAAAGCACAGAGACAAAGCCACCGATTCGTTGACTCAAGAAACCGGCGACGACCATGCCCAAGATCGGTGCTTTCCGCCGCTTCCTCCTCCCCTGCTTCTTCC
>JAYMSW010002009.1:0-14726 GCA_036897725.1 Erodium texanum | reverse complement strand
GGGCGGCTGGGGAGAGGGACCTTCAAGGGCCGCGAGGGAAGGGTAGTGCGGGTCCACCGCCGCAAATGGGTGATTCACATTGAGCGCATCACAAGGGAGAAGGTTAACGGCTCTACCGTCAACGTCGGCATCAACCCTTCAAAGTGTGTCATCACCAAGCTCAGGCTCGACAAAGACAGGAAGTCACTCCTGGATCGCAAGGCCAAGGGACGTGCCGCCGCTGACAAGGATAAGGGCACAAAGTTCACTGCTGAAGACATCATGCAGACCGTCGACTGAGTCAGTGAATGGTAGCTTCTCTTAAATGTTTCTTAGGGATGTTTGATGAGTATCTAATTTTACTGAACTTGTTCTTTGGATTTAATGTTTTTGGGTCTTATTCCCCGGATCTGATACTGAGGGTTTAATATGACCGTGATTTTGTCTCTGTTTGACTATTTTTGATTAATTATGCATAATTTCCTTTTCCATAATCAGTCAATTTTACTTTTGATTTGCGTGGTGATGATGTTGCACCTCTGTTTATTCAGATATAAGGTGTTTGATCATAGATTTTCAGTAGCTATTTTAATAATATGTATCATATTGAATTCTTATGAATATGATTATGATCCAGGTGATAATATCTCATACTAGTTCTAGTACATTTGCTTTCTTGTGTTGTTCCAATTTGGTGTCTTTCTATCGATATTGTCCCAGTTAGTTCCTAGTATCTTATTGTGTTTCATCTATGCCAAGTTTACTTTGGATTTATGTTTAAATCATCTGCACTAAACTGAAACAAAAAAAAGATACTAATGCCACTATTTAGAACACTCTCCTCTTGTAATTATGGTTCTTCTCTAGTACATTTGTTCTTTATTATCTGGAAGAGATTTGCAGTGGTGCCTTTTTGGTTTATAGGTTGCTGTTTATTATGATGTCTTATAGTGTGTTTAAATCACCCAAGTTCCTCCACTGAATTTGATTTTGCTTTCATTTCTTGATAGATTTGTGATGCATCGGTTCATTTGGTTCATGTACATTTGTTGATGTGACTATACTTGATTTGGCATTTTGTGTAACTTGTCTGGATGTGCATTTCTCTCTTTGTAATAGGGTTTACTTAAACTGATGTCTTTTTTGTAATGAGTTTTGGTTAGGACACATGCTTGTCAAATATCTTTTTTTTTGTAATGAGTTTTGGATAGGACACATGCTTGTCAAATATCATTCTATGTTCATTTCTCTCTTTGCAATAGGTTTTAGGTAAGCATGTTCATATTTTTGGCACTGGTATTTTGATGGACCACATTCTTATCAAATGTTGTCCTAAGTTTTATCTTGTAGTATAAGCAGCATGCACTGTAGCTATATTTTTACTCTGCTGTATTTTGATCCAAGTATGTTTTTACTGTATGTCATCTGTGTTATGTTTGAAACTATAGTTTTAACTTTGCTTTGTTACATTAGCAGTATCATATAAGATATTAAAAATGACTCTTCTTAAAAGAAGAGTGGTGGTATATTAATAGTTTCAGTTGAAAGGAAGATCAGAGAGCATATTGAGGTGATCAGGAAATTCTAGTTGGGGAGGAAAGGGGTAGGTCTAGACAAAAAGTAATAAGTTGTGAGAAAATACAGGTTAGCCCTTGGTAACTGGAGGATGGTTTGGAAGTGAAAATGTGAGTAAATTCCTGTGAATTTTTTCAGGCCATTCAAGTTGCTGACACCAACACTGTTTCTGTACTTTGTAGTTCTCCATTCTCTCTAACATGATTGTAGCAGAGCAATGTGCATGCTTTCATTATGTATTTTTGTTGATAAATAAAAGTTACTGAGAGGATAATTTTACCAAAACTTATCTCTGTTTCTTTGCTGAATGCTTGTTTTAAAATCAATGCCCAAGTTTTTAACATGTTCATCATCTGTTCACCTCGTTGTGTTGAAAGTTTGCAAAGCAAGTCATGTAGTTGGTGTATGCGTTGACATATATTTTCTTCCTGCCCTGGTAGCCTTATTTGATACTATTTTGTGTGAGAAGTGCATTATGTTGGATAGAAGTTAACATACAATACCTATGGTTTGTTTAACCAGATCAACCTTTGTCATCAAGATGCTTGACTGTGAGATTGCATGTAAGATTGCCCATTGGATCTAATAATTTGAGTACAAGATGTCTGTAGAATTTGAGTGATCGAAATTTGCTAAGTCATTGCAGTTGGGGAGTCACCTTATTTGTGCACTTGTCAAGTTCCTTATGTTATTTGACGGATGCTACAAAATACAAAATTGTGGAGACGACAAAAACCAAGCACGAGACAACTCATCCTTTAGAAGCATTGCACAGAATCAGAAAGGTAATGAATGGAGCTGAACACAGTATCTATGGCTTTAGAGCAATAGCGAGTCCGAACTTAGGATGTTTGTCTAAGGTCTGAGTATCAACCTCACCAGAAATAGTCAACATCGAGTTGGGTACAAGCTCATGCTGCAGGAGAGCAGCGAGCTTTCCATGGTTGTTGAGCTTTGCTTTGACCACTGTCAACGGATCGACAGCATACGACCCCCCAACCGTAAATGTATTCTCGTTGGTCGAGAACCTTCTACAGATTTCTCCCACAGCAGCAGTCTTCTTCGACTCATCCGTATGATGAATATACGATGCCCTAATGCTATCTCCTTTGTCACCCCTACAAATGATGAGTTGTGATGTGTTGAGCCTTGTAAAATGGGTACAAGATCGATCTTACTTACAGAATAATGGAAGCACATGAATCTGGTTTTGCCACACTGATCCCAGCAGTGTATTTGGAGAAGGAACGAGTGGTAGTATCATAACCGGCCTCAGCTCCAAAAGCAATGGTAGGGGTACCAAGTGTGGCAGAAACATCAATACAGGGGGATTGGCCCAGCGTCGTGGCTGTGGTGAAGGTTGCATAGTCATGGAAGTATTGAACTTGTAGCTACAAAAATAAAGCATATAAGATGATGGAGTGCAGAAATGAACATCAATTCAAGATAAGAGATGTACCATGCCAATCGTACAATCGGGTAGTTGAAATGAAGCCATAGCCATGGTGGAAGGGAATGGCTCCGTGAGTGCGATGGTAGCGAGGATCTTGGAAAAAACAAAGTGACAGTTAAGAAGAGAATGAATCGAAACATTGGTTAGAGAAAAGAGTAAGAGAGGATTTTAATTACATTTGAAAGAGTGTCAACTTTGACAACAATCATGGCATTCTTGTATATATACATGGTTTCCACATCCCCTGATGAGAGTCCTCCTTTACAACTTGCTGAAGATGTCAGAGCCTGAATATGATTGTATCAAAGATTGTGATTCCAACCATTAATCAGCATTCTAACTAAAATGCAAATGACAATGACATACCACACCAGTAGCGCTGAGAGTGGAAACGCTTAATTTCTGATCCCAACTGTAGTCCCTCGTGAGAAGATCTGTTCAGATCAACTAACCAATTAATTGAATAAAATTAATGGTGAAAACAATCAAATTGATGATACCTTTGGCTTTCTTGCCGATGTCGGCGAAGGCTCCAGGTCCCTTGCTCATCTCCTTCTTCTTCTTCTTCTTCTTCTTCTTCTTCACACAATTGTGTCACAGAGAGAGAGAGGTCTGTAAATTGTAAATGGATAGAGGACCAACATGCCAATAAAGAGGAGCAGTTGGCGACGTAACTCAATTGACATTTCTCAACTTCGCATTACACATTTTCCAAGTACATATTTGCATTAGAGCTAAGATGCGATAGTGACTGGTTGTGTTGTGTGGCAGGCACTTGAGCCTACAATGAATATCCATAGCCCATTATCATTGATGGGCCTGTGAAGCCCAAATCAGTCCATGTACTAAATATTGTACATAGTGATAAAAACTTATTGAGTTATGTGATCCGAAGTTCCCTCTCGGGAAGCAGAAGACTGGCGACCGTTGTGATCCAACGGTTCTGCCCGGTTTTCGGATCCTCCACATGTTATTTTCTCCTACTTGACCACATTTCACCCGAATTTGAAGCTCGATCAAACATCAAACTTGTAGAAGAAGAGGCGCTGTGATTGTTGCTCGATCCACATGTTAACCCATTTCCAAAGGTCTCGCCTTTCTTGCTTGATTTTTCTTTTTCTCCTGTTTTTGCTTTCTTGATTTCAATGGCGTGAAGAAGGGCAGCAATTGTAGCAGACACAGACACCCTTTCAGAAGGAGATTCATAAAGCTGAGATTTTTATTTAATTTATAAATGGAGAACTATTTGAACGAGAATTTTGGGGGAGTGAAGCCAAAGGGCTCGCCGGAGGAGGTTTTGGAGAAATGGAGGAAGCTTTGTGGAGTCGTCAAGAATCCTAAGAGGCGCTTTCGTTTCACCGCCAATATCTCCAAGCGTAATGAGGCTGCTGCTATGCGTCGTACCAATCAGGTCCCTATATAAAGATTATACTATTTGTTTTAATTAATTTGCATTCCTCAACCACAAAGTTATTATCATCATTAGTTTCTGAATGCAATTAGCAATTTTCACTTGATTGCTTTCCTTCTAATATTAATAGTAAGAAATTCACCCAATTGTGTATTTTGGAAGGAATCAAAATAGGGATGATCTGATTTTTGAGCTTTTTTTGTCTGCATTGTATCAGTGATGTGAGGAAAGTTTTTTTTTGTGCCATTGCTAAGGGTTAGGTTGTTCAAAGATGCTTGAGGTTTAGTACTGTAAGGCCCTCCCTTTTCTTTGTGATATCTTGTTGGATGGTTGATAAACTTGAGCAATAATAAGGTTTTATTGATCATTAGTAATCTAGCTCAAGTCCAGTCAAGCTTGTTTTTTTTGTGATGAAATGATGGTTGAAATTTACAATGATAATAGCATTTCAACTTGGTATTTTTTGTCGTCGTTTACTTGTTTTCTTTCATGAATATATAGGAGAAGTTGCGGATTGCAGTTTTGGTTTCAAAAGCTGCATATCAGTTTATCCAAGGTGAGGTTCTTCATGGCAAGTAAAAAGTTATTTTTTTTTTACTTCCATTTTCTGTTGTAAGCCACTGCTCAAGAAACTTCCCTTCTGCAGGTGCACAGCCGAGCGACTACACTGTCCCACAAAAAGTCAAAGAAGCTGGTTTTGACATATGTTCTGATGAGTTAGGGTCCATAGTCGAAGGCCACGATTCGAAAAAGCTAAAATTTCATGGTGGGGTGGAAGGTATTGCTTCAAAGATCCGCACATCAACCTCAGATGGACTCTCTGCAGAGGGCGATAAGCTATGCCTCAGACAGGAGATCTACGGAATCAACAAATTTGCTGAGAGTGCCCCAAAGAGTTTCTGGTTTTTCATGTGGGAAGCCCTTCAAGACACAACCCTTTTGATCCTTGCAGTGTGTGCTTTTGTGTCTCTGGTAGTTGGCATAATGATGGAAGGTTGGCCTCATGGAGCCCATGATGGCCTTGGCATTGTTGCTAGCATTGCATTGGTTGTGTTAGTCACTGCAACAAGCGATTACCGCCAATCCCTTCAGTTCAAAGATCTGGACAAGGAGAAGAAGAAGATCAGTATCCAAGTTACAAGAAATGGGTATAGGCAGAAATTGTCTATATATGAGTTGCTTCCCGGGGATATTGTGCATCTCAACATTGGAGACCAAGTCCCTGCTGATGGGCTCTTTGTTTCAGGATTCTCTGTGCTCATTGATGAGTCAAGTTTGACCGGTGAAAGTGAACCGGTCATGGTGACTGCTGAAAACCCATTCTTGCTCTCTGGGACTAAGGTGCAAGATGGATCTGGCAAGATGTTGGTCACTACTGTTGGGATGCAGACTCAATGGGGCAAATTGTTGGCAACTCTTAGTGAAGGTGGAGATGATGAGACACCATTGCAGGTGAAGCTCAATGGAGTCACAAACCTTATTGGCAATGTGGGTGTGTTCTTCGCTATAGTCACATTTGCAGTTCTGGTGCAAGGGATGATTAGCCAGAAGGTCAACGAGGGCACTCTCTGGAGCTGGTCTGGAGATCAAGCACTGGAGTTACTGGAGTTTTTTGCTATAGCAGTCACAATTGTTGTTGTTGCAGTCCCAGAGGGGCTTCCATTGGCTGTGACACTGAGTCTTGCCTTTGCCATGAAGAAGATGATGAATGATAAAGCCCTTGTGAGACACCTAGCAGCTTGTGAGACTATGGGTTCAGCCACAAGTATCTGTAGTGACAAGACCGGAACTTTGACCACCAATCACATGACTGTTGTCAAAGCATGCATTTGCTTCAACGTCAGGGACGTGGAGTCTGAAACAGCTACGCAGCTTCATGCTGAAGTTCCAGACTTTGCAATGGAGCTTCTCTTACAATCAATATTTACCAACACTGGAGGAGAAGTGATTGTGAACAAGAATGGTAAACAAGAGATACTGGGAACACCTACTGAGACTGCTTTACTAGAGCTTGGCTTATCTCTGGGTGGGAACTTTCAAGAAGTTCGACAGAAATGTAGAATTGGTAAAGTTGAGCCTTTCAACTCCACGAAGAAGAGGATGGGGGTGGTTCTTGAACTTCCTGATGGGCGTATTCGTGCCCATACTAAAGGTGCTTCTGAAATCATTTTGGCTGCATGTGAGAAGGTGCTTGATTCCAATGGAGACGTTGTCCCTCTTGATGAAAGCTCCATGAAAAAGCTGAATGATACTATTGATCAGTTTGCAAGTGAGGCTCTTAGAACTCTATGCTTGGGCTATATGGACCTTGAGAATTGGTTCTTTGACCAGGACCCTATTCCATCTTCTGGGTACACATGTGTAGCGATTGTTGGGATCAAAGACCCTGTTCGTCCTGGTGTTAAGGAGTCTGTTGCTGTTTGTCGCTCAGCTGGTATCACTGTGAGGATGGTTACTGGCGACAACATTAACACTGCAAAGGCCATAGCCAAGGAATGTGGGATTCTTACTGATGATGGAGTAGCCATTGAAGGTCCAGATTTCAGAGAGAAGAGTATGGATGAATTGCTTAAGATAATCCCCAATCTTCAGGTACACAATCTATTTGCACAAGATCCTTGTTCCAAGTTATATAATGTTAGTCTAATAGTAATATTAAACTTTGACTAGGTGATGGCACGGTCTTCGCCTCTAGACAAGCATACACTGGTTAGGCACTTGAGAACCACGTTTGGTGAAGTTGTTGCGGTCACTGGGGATGGAACAAATGATGCCCCGGCGCTACATGAAGCAGACATTGGACTGGCAATGGGCATTGCTGGAACAGAGGTGAGGCTGTAATTAGATTTTATTTTATCAGCAATGTGTATGCAAAACCTAACTTGATGCCCCTAAATTCCAGGTGGCCAAAGAGAGTGCTGATGTCATAATTCTTGATGATAACTTCTCCACAATCGTGACTGTGGCCAAATGGGGACGTTCGATTTACGTAAATATCCAGAAATTTGTACAGTTCCAGTTGACGGTTAATGTAGTTGCACTCATTGTCAACTTCTCTTCAGCTTGTTTGACTGGTAAGATCCATGTCATGTATTTATCAATGATACGCTAAGAGAAAGTAGCATTTTTGTTTTGACTAATGCTTCATGTTTCAGGGAATGCTCCACTGACGGCGGTGCAACTATTGTGGGCGAACATGATAATGGATACCCTGGGAGCACTTGCACTTGCAACAGAACCTCCAAATGACGAGTTAATGAAGCGTGCCCCGGTGGGAAGGCACGGAAGAATCATCAGTAATATCATGTGGAGAAATGTGTTGGGGCAGTCCCTTTATCAGTTCATGGTAGTTTGGTATCTTCAGGCCAAGGGAAAAGACTTGTTCGATCTCGAGGGCCCACAGGCCGATCTATTCTTGAACACTCTCATCTTCAACTGCTTTGTCTTCTGTCAGGTAATCAATCAATCCCTTGTTTAGCATTCACTTTATCTATCTAAACATTCTGTTTTGCAGATTTTCAACGAGATAAGCTCGCGCGAGATGGAAGGCTTAAATGTTTTCAGAGGCATTTTGGACAGCAACGTGTTTATGGGTGTTCTTGGAGTCACAGTTCTGTCTCAAATCATAATCATTGAGTTCCTGGGAACATTTGCAAACACAATACCTCTGACCTCGGATCAGTGGATCTTTAGCGTATGCATCGGGTTTGCGGGCATGCCAATTGCAGCTGTTCTGAAACTCATCTCACTATGAAGCCCACATGTTACATTTATGCAGAATAGAGGTTTTTGAGGTTGCATCTTGTTTAGATTCTTATTTGTAGGATCCACATGCTATTGTTTTTTCTTGGGCAATTAGGAGTTGGATAAGTGAAGTTGGATGATGTAGTCTCTCTCCACTCCAATAAGCTGAACTTCAACTTGATGTTGTTTCAAGCACCACCTTTATAATTTTATTCAACTTTTACATGTTTGTAGTCCTGTAATTCACTTTTTAATTCCTTGATTATGTATACACCAACCTCTCTTTTGATATGATCAAGCATGAGAATAGACCAGAAATGGTTTATTTACCATCAAACAAGTTGAATTTTACAAACTATTACAGATGGAAAACACCATTTATTCTTCAATCTGTGTACAATTAAATAAAATCTTAGCTTTATCAACAACAAAAAAGTCCTAACACTAGCAACGAGATTTTTAATTCAGTGTTATCAATTAAATAACGTCAGTTCTTCGTCATAAACTATATTTTTATTATATTCCCACTAACTACATTATCTCATACAAATATGTGAATCTCAAATATATGAAAACATACTGAGACACATTTAATCATGATAAAAAGCTAAATGGGTGAATCACTGAATCATTTTAGTATGAACAAAGATGAGAGGAAATGGTTTAATTACCATTAAACCACTTGAATTTTACAAATTGATAATATACAGAACCTACACACTTTTTTTCTCTTCATATATTAAGAGTTTAGTGTTCCACAGGTAGGGTTGAGAGTTCAAAATTCAGAGGGAAAACACCATTTACTCTTCCATTTCAGAAAGCCTTCCAGTTTCATAAGTATGGTGTAACCAGAGAGGTTCAAGCAAGACTCTTGCTCTATTTAGCATCTGGGCTCCATCTTCTTCTTCCCTTCGTTCTTCAATCTCTCTCTCCAACTGAGGATATATATCTTGCAGTGAATCCAACATCAAATGAAGCTCATCCCACATTTTACCTTCATCCCCTACCAACTTCAAAGAGACAAAGTGCAGGAGTCCCAATACCAACCCAAAATCCTTCTGTGTCAATCCAACTGCAGAACCGGTCATGAAGATCAATCCAATTGCATCCAGTACTCTGGAACTTCCTCTCAAGAACGAAACTACCGTTTCCAGAAGTTTCTTAAAGTAAGTAAAATCTTCTCCTGCAGAATCATCATCCTCTTCTGGATTTTCTCCACTTAATGCCCTGAGCTCGGTCTTTGCTATAACTAAAAGCCATTTCGGAAACTGGAGCTTAATGTGATCAGATAAGGTTGTGAACTTTCTTTCACCTGGAGTCTCTGATATTTGGCTAGATGCTAATGCCAGAATTAAATCAGGCAGCCAAGGCTTCACTACTGCAACAAGACGTGCTGTCCACACAGCACCCAAGTACGTCTCCACAGAAACAATTAGATCAAACAGGTTGTTCGCAAGATCAAAAGCTTCCAGTGGAGGTGATGAAGCTTCATTCGTATTTTTCAAGACCAGGTTGAGTAGCTTAGCTGCATAAGTTAAAGAGCTCTTCAGGCACATAATTATTTCTTTCAAGCTATCCTCAAACTGCAATTTGTCCATAGATTGTTGCTCCATCGTGGAGATGATGTATTGAACATATGTTGATGTGAAATTCAGGAACCTTCCATGATGGTGAGAAACAAAATCCATCGTAGCAGTATCAACAAAGAACTTCAGAACTAGAGTGAGTGTCTTCATCACACTTGATATTTTGTTTGCCATAGGATTGACTGATCCTAAATGCATGTTCAAAAACTATTTAGTTCAGCATAATAACGGGAAAATAAGAGGGAATCAACAAGACAATGTGAAAATCTAGAATTTTGCTCATGATGAAAAATGCACATTAGCTTAAAGACTAAAAGTCTTGGAGACTCGGAAATCGGAGTAGGAACAAATCCAGATATGCGCCATGTGGAAAAATAATAGTGAGCCTTCCATTGGTAACATCCTAATTCCTAAGTTGCCATTGTAATGCAAAGTAATAATTGAATTCTGAGCAACTAATTGAAAATTTTTTTTTTTAAATTATCAATTTTCATTCTGGCTCAATCCTGTCATTGGTAAAGGGATAAGGAACATCAAAAAGGTTTTTGGTTCTACCCAGTTAACTGACCATGAAAAGAGACTTTACCAAGCTTGTTTTGCTGAAAACCATGAAGTGTCAGTGCCTAATACCATAAGCCGTGAAATGAAAGCTCTGGACGTTTAAAAGCATACGAGCCACTCAAAAATTTCCTTTGTTTTTCACTTTATGAGTCTTGAAAAGAGAAGTAACAAGAAATAATTATTATTTTCATCTCATTTCCCACAAATTCTCGAGAAAAAGCAGCCAGTCAGACATGGTTAGGCATCATAACTTTTTTTCACTAGAAAAGGTTGTGCGTGAATGTGAGCATGAGCATATGTTGTGTCTGTGCGGTCTATGGTTATTCATAGTCACCTACCACCATCTTTAGTTCTAGAAGCACTTGTTTGAGGCTTTCCGTGTTTTTGTCCTCTGCAATAGGTTTTCTTCTTACCATGCTTAACCTCAGAATATGAACCTCCAGACTTGCCAGAGCCACCTGCTACAAACAGCTTCTCTGTGCAATTCAGCAAGTGATCCACTGTCTGGTCTAATGCCATCTGGTTTAAGAAGAAAAAAAAGGAGGGAAACATGTCAGTGAACTGTTGGCAGCAAAGTATTCCTTATGCCCCTGAACACAAACCAAGAGCTATATTGTGATAAATAGTGGTGGCAGTTTCAACCACTCCCTTTGACGAATTTCAAACAGGTCAAAGACATTACAAGATCATGGATATAAGTGACAACATATCCTTGCAGCGATAGGATCTCCATAAAAAAAATCACGGAATTTATTCAGTTCTCAATCTCCCAAAATATTGTTGAATTGGGAAGCCAGGAATCTAGTGATGATTGAAGTGTATAGCAAATACAATGCGTGACATGCGTTTGTGCGTGAGAGAGATGTGAACTTGATGACCATGTGAATTCTAAACAAATAGATAGACATGGTACAAAAGTAAAAAACTTGGAAAGCATCATAATTCAGAAAATAATAAATAAATAAATACTAGGTCAAAGCAAATGCTAGACCACTGTAATGATATTAATAAATGATATAAATACATAAATTATCACCAAACTAAAATCTACTATTTATCATTTAGAAGCAGTAAATAACTGCAGCAGTATCAAAGGATCTGGATTTCAATTTATCAAGCAGCAAGAAGACAATTTCGACAAGAGCACATACTAAATGCAGCATAAAGTAAAAACAAGATATTAGCATTAAAACACATTGCAAATACCACAACAGAAAAAACACAGAAGCAAATTATTACTCACCTCCAAACATGAACCTGAAGTGCTACTCCCATCATCCTTCTTGGAACCCTTACTCTTATTGCTAATGCTAATATGTTGAAGAGTCATATGCAGGGCAATGGCTGTATAAGCCAGAACTGGAGATGGGTCCCCATATTCACCATGCATACATTGGACAACACTGACCTCAGAAATGACCTTCAAAGCAAGAAATGCCTGCTCTAGGGTTTCAGATCCTAACAAGTCTTTCAGAGCTTTCTCAGATGAAAGTAATTCTTTTACTTGCCATGCTATTCCCACAGCAATTGAAAAATCCTCTTCAAGACTAGTTGTTTTTTTCCAGCTGGCATTTTCCCACTTTGCTGAGACTTTGACAGAAGACTTAGATTTCTTCCTTTTTGCTGTGAAGATACCTTGGTCCGGCACCTCAATGCAAAATTTTATATGACAACGATAGGCCACTTTCTGCAGATGCTTTGTAAACGCTTCAAAGATGGCATCAAATCCATCACATGACAACAGTAATTTGTGGGCAGACCTCACTTCAGCTTGTCTTTCCACATTTTCAGCTAAACCACCACAATTGATGACTAGTTGAGTGCATTGGTTAATTAGCCCAGCAGCACCATCTGGAAAGATGGCAGAGATCATGTTGAATACTGAAGACCTACCATTCGCAGTGGATGCAGAAGAAAATAAACACTTTAAGTTATCACCAGTAAGCAACTCTTTAAGGGAACTCTTGTTCAATGACTGACTTGGTAGGTCATCGCACAGGTTTGCTGCAGCAACAATCAAACCCTCAATCTGGTTTTCTTCCAGGCCATCATGAGCCAAGACCAAACTGATTAATACCCCAACAAGGTGCATCAGAGACTTCAAAGATGCTCCTTCTGAATGAGCGAACTTACAGAATCTAGCTCCAGCCATGGGGGACCTTTTTACAAGTGTAATACACCGGTTGCAAGCCTCTTCAGGAGTTACTTTTGATGGAAAGTATGATGGTAAAAGCAGCTTTGTAATTTTTTTTGCAACATTTGGTTGGTCATCTGCAAGCGCAGATAGTAATACATCTAACTCTATCACCTGCCAAAGAAGCAAATAATATATTCAAGCAACATCAGAAAAGATTCAGACAAGCTGGTAGTTGATTTAAAATATAGTCTCTGAAAATATTCTGTACCTTATTAAACTGGATGTGCCGAATATCGCTTAGAAGAAGAAGGAGATCTACAACTGCTACTCGAATGGAAAGAGCACTATCGAACATCAGATGCCTTAATCTTGATAGAAGGACTTTAAGAATTTCATGAGATTGGGGATTGCCAAGCAAATACATAATGCCATTCAATGTGGAAAGCCTAACCTCATTGCATATGTCACGTGACATATCATCAAAAACTTTTGTAATTACCTTTGTAATAGTTGATGAAGGAATAATTTCCCAAAATAAACGAAGGATGCGACAAGAACCTTCCACTGCAACAACTCTCACATCTGGACAATCATCCATGAGTAACCTCTCCAATAAAAAGAACTGTTTCTGGAGTAATGTATCTTTAACCTCCTTTGTGGAATCAGGATCTTCAATAGGGAAAATATCTAACATTAAATGCAGTGCATTTTGACGAACATTTGAATTTGCAACCTGACAAAAAGTATGCATCACGGTTATATATGGCTCTCACCTGACTCACTGGCTAAATTAACACCCAATGTTAAATTTAGTAAACCAAAATATGTCACCAAGTCCATGTTGTGAGAGTTTTTGTGAGTTAAGGGAGAAGTAAATCCTTTCAACAATTAAACAAAAAACGACTATGTTAAACAGAATGCCATAAAAATATTGAGGCCTTCCTTGTTCCTGAAGCATACTGGCAAATAAAAAATGTTAAAGATCTTTAACATCTCTTGAATTTAAATATATTTTGTTAGCTGGATGACAAGAGACCATTCAAGTTGCAGTGAAAAAAAATTGAAACTTGAATAAGATCGTCAAAACTATATTTTCTGGCTGGCTCAGAGAATAATTTCATCTGCCACCCTAACCTCTGAACCTAGGAAATAATTAACCTTTCTCAAGTGCAAGACAATCATAATAGTTAAAAGGACAGTCAAACAAATTGATTATGTCAAGTTTTTTTATCCTGTAAACACTACATGCAATCTGAACATATATCATGATGTCATGAAACTAATTTCTTGGAATAACAAAGTTATTGACTATACATGCACTTAATAATGTATGATAAAAGTTGACCATGTTCTTCAAAACAACAAGATTATGAAAGAAGTTGCTACCTGCAGTGAGCGGAATATTACAGGCTCGGCCAGCCGAAAGAGAAGCTTCTCAACCCCATCAGTTGTTCTCTGACTAATAAACCCTCCCAAAACCCTCCTAATAGAAGCAGCAAAAGCTCCAGAACTAGCATGTATTGCACCTTCAATCAGAACCTGCAAGAACCCATTCTCCATTTCCTCCCTCGAATCTCCTTCAGCAACCTTCCAAACTCTGAACAGAATGTCGCCATATGCCTCCAGCATTGACTTCCTCCCAAACGGAATCTGAGATCGAATCATCGCTATAGCCTCCTTCACCAGCTGCCCACTCAGGCTAAACATGAAGGCCACAAACCGCCGCCCATCATCGGTCTTCAAATACAGCGGCGCAATGACGCACCGGATGAGCAAGAGCTTCAAGTCCTCAATGCTGTCGTCCTCGAAATCGAACAAAGCAAACGCATCCCGCAGAGCGTAGACTCGATGCACATCCACCTTCTTCTTCAGGATAAGCGACCTCGACACTAGAAACGGAAGTGACTGAGAGATCAGAGTCTCTCTTCCGGTAAAATTCTCCTTCCACCAAAGCTCGCACAAGCTCACAATCTCCGACGACAGCACCGAATCTGACTCGAAAAGGATCAAATTGTCGTGCAACGCACGAACACCAGGAAGCAGCGACTCTGCTGCGAACGCCTTTTTGGGATGCGAGACGCACAGGAGCGTGATGTAGGTTAGAATTTGAAGGTTCTTGGAAATTTCTTGCATGTCCGGATTCGGATTGGGCTCGCGATTAAGTG
Organism: Erodium texanum; assembly: GCA_036897725.1. Classification (NCBI taxonomy): domain Eukaryota; kingdom Viridiplantae; phylum Streptophyta; class Magnoliopsida; order Geraniales; family Geraniaceae; genus Erodium; species Erodium texanum. The sequence goes on along the minus strand of JAYMSW010002009.1, from coordinate 115 downwards.
TATCGCCAGCCACCCGGTTCTTGGATCTCCTGGGCCGCTTCGTCGGAGGGGAGCGAGGGCTCGGAGGGTGCTCGCGAAATTCCCTGAAAGAGTGGATTGAGCCAGCAATTGCGTA